>NW_021027302.1:331274-348155 GCF_004153795.1 Camellia sinensis | reverse complement strand
CTCGGCCCTTCTCCTCTGGCCTTCAACTTTCTCGCGTAAATGACCGATCTGTTTGACGGCGTCGCGATGTTGACGGCCCATATCGGCTATCCATCCGACGGTCTGTAAAACAAGAATTTAAAACCATAACTTCAACAGTATTTGGATTAAGTGAAGCTAAGTTCGAATATGTACCAAAAGTGCTGATTGGGCGGCTAGTGCTGTTGCATTCAGATCCATTTCCACCCAGAAAGCCTCCTTGTCAGACGACAACGACACGGACATAGTCAAGCTGAATGCGACTTCTGGATCTTTAAGCGCTGAAGCATCAGAAGAAATCGGCATGTTTTTAATCATCGGCTAAATGACAAAAGGAACGATCACGTCCGATCATTCTAATCGAGGACGTTTGCCGCCATGTTCTTCTACGCCGGCTTCAAACTCGGTAGGTCATTTCTCTACTTCAACTTCTTGGCCGGCCTGCACGATCAAAGTAGATTCGGCATCCCGATTTTCCGCCGTCTCCACCTCAATAACGCGCAAGGACTCTTATTCACTAACAGGCAGGGAGAATTGAGATTCGGTGGTGGGTGGTACTTCAGACGGAAGGGCCTCCGCTCTTTGTCGCGCGGCCAACCTTTCCGCATTCGCCTTCCTGGCAAGTTTTGTTAGGCTTAACCCGGCCATGTTTTCGGGGTTTGCGGCGGGAATATCCTCTAAGCCGTGAAAAATGCCGTCAAGCGAAAGATCCCCTCGGCCCGAAGCAGATGGGGGATCGGCCGAATTCAATCCCGCGTCAGACTCGGTTTCAGACTGATCTGATTCGGTAACATTAGCTACACCCCGCTCCGAATCCGTCCCTTCAAAACCAACTTGCCTCAAGTTTTTGAAGTCGGACAAAATAAGAGCGATGAGAGAGTCTTCACCCTCCAGAACTGGGATATTTTCCGTCGTCGAGAAGGTCGTATATGTCGGCTCGTAACGAAGCAGAATGTGGGCCACCCTGCCCTGTTTCTGAAGACTTCGATGACCGAAATATTTGAGCGCGACTTCGATATCCAAAAGAACGGCGCCGTCAGTTGAAGACAGAACTTTCTTCAAATTTCTCCTTGCATAAGCCAAGCCGTAACATTTCAAAGAAGAGGCTTTACAACAAAAACGAACAAATAATAAAAGCGAGAAAGCAATCAGCCACCTGGCTCGCCCCTCCGTCTAGGAATAGGGTCGGCGTGATCCTCCCCTTCGCGAAATTCCCAGTTACCCTGGACAACGACCATAACATCATCAACTCGTTTTCCAGAACTGGAAAGCATAGTAATCAACTGATGGACGATATCCTTGGCCCTAAGGAAGAAACGCCCGTGCCGACCAGAAGACTTAGCCAAGGCATAACAATGGCGGATGGCTAGAATGCCAAGGTTAATTCTTAGGCGACGGTTGTGTGCTATAACCCCCATTATGATTCTAAAGAAATTCGCATTAGGTTGGGAAGGGATAAAACCCCAATGGCGAAGCACAACCCTAAGAAACGGGTGAAAGGGGAAACGGACTCCACCCTCTACGATTGACAAAAGAGGAAAGACAATCGTGGTTTCGTCCTCCCTCTCCATATCAAGAGTGCCGTCTGCCACAAGCGACAAACAGACATCATCAGGAATGGAGAAATGGCATTTAAAGCTAGCAATACGATCTGACAAGAGGAGGTCTTTTAAATGTTTCGCCATACCCTACAGTCTATGAGAATATGCCAAGGAAGGAATAAACCAGAAAGAGTCCCCAAAGCAAGAGAGGAGAGAACTTACAAATGACGAAGAAGATATCGGAGAAAAGAGTTTTAGGGATGATCCAAAAGGCAATCCAGCGATGAGCATCATAAAATACATACTTGAAAGGATCTCGAAATTTTAAATTGCAATAAATAGACACGTACGAGGGGGGCGGGAAGTCGACACGACAACCGAAAGGGGTGCGCTTAGATATCCGCATGAGGATGAGGCCAACCGCCGAATTTTGGCTCCGACCTTTAGGAATTCAAAACCAAGCACTCCAGCCAACTATCGTCGGTGAAGTGCTTGGGGGGCAATTGTGGGAGCCGAATAAGTAGAAGAGTCGGAAGATGCATACTCCAAAAATTAGATACTATCCGACTTCATGTTGCATGACTAGGACGCCGAATACGTTAGGAAGGCTGAATAGACGGAGGTCAGTGGCTCCAAATGAATAAAAGGGGAATGGGATAAAAGTAGGCTCAGGCCCCGAGGCCCAAAAAGCAAGTATAAATACATGAACCATAGATTTAGAAAGGTATGTAAAAATCACTTGACAAAGCTTAGTAAAGAAGCTACCCTGAGTATCTGAACTAACTTGTCCGTCGGAGTACTAATTCCGGCACCCCCGACCGGATTGTTTGTATCTTTTCAGGTGACTAGCTGAGGATCACTAGCGTCTCCCAGGATCCGAAGAGTATTTCTGAATCACTTCTCCACAAAATCCAGCACTGATCTAATTCTTAGCCGGAGGAAGAATTCGGCTAGCCACTTTTTACTTCGACTGGCTCATCTAGTGTCTGCCCAGTTATCTCCCCCAAGAATAGAATAGGCAGTTTCTGGGAAATGTTTCCCTGAGCAATTCTGGAGCTCTTGGGATAGATTCTTTCCTTTATTTAGTATGATTTCTTAGATTCAATAGTAGTTAGGCTAAATCGATTAATTATTGTAATAATCTCTCTCTCTCTGTCTCTCTCTCTCTCTCTTCTCTCTCCCCCCCCCCATTTTCTTATTCGAATTATTGTAATAATCTTCCAACCACATGTCTTTCTAACCCTTTTATTATTCGCTTTCACTACCGCATCCTATTTTCTTTATCATGTCTGCATGTTGCATTCACTTTTCATGCATTTGGGTCCAGATTATCCGCGTTGGTGGGATTTAATATCTTTAAAGATGAATAAGTGCATAAATCCATGTATTGTGGTGATACTTATACTACGTTCTAGTATCCGGACTCTTAGATGCATGTTGTATGTGTTGCATTAGAAACTCGCATATAGGAGCAAGCATATCTATACATATCTGTACATGTGTTGGGACTCGCCTTAGAGTACTAGGTGAGCATTTGTTGTTTTAAAGCTTTAGCATGTTGCACGTGCATGTTCCTTACCATATCTGTTGTTATAGCATGGGGCTAAGTGCTTAAGTGAGATATCTATTTGAATGCTAGTAGGTGGAGGTTGTGTTATTTATTTTGGAGTGTAGCTGATTCTTATGTTGTGGATTTTATCCAAGAAAACCCATTTTTTTTTTTATAAAAAAAAATGCATAATGTCAGAGCATAACCAAAATTTTTGACACAATATATATTTGAATGTCTCAGATAGTAAAGGTAGCATTATTAATAATCACAATATGGATTTACACTGATTATAAAATCCACATTATGACTTAGTAGAGGCTGATCTTTGATCGGGTGAGTGGGTGGTCAATTAATGACCTTCCCCTCTCATACCTATGTTCCTGAGTCGAGACACTTTGGTTATGACGGATGGTGGCCTTTGGCACGAGTCACGGGTTTCCTAATTTCCCCTAAAAGATTAGGTGGCAACTTTGAGATTTGGTGATGTAGTTCATTTTTGGCACATTTTGCAATAAATGGGTTTTCCATAAAAGTTTCATTTTTTGTTTCACATTGCACTAGTGAGATTAGATCAGGAAATTGGGAGTCTGAACTGTTGGGTGTGGTTAGTAACCCCAAAAAGCATCCCATAGGCACTCATGAGAATGGAGCTTACTTGCTCGGTAAGGAGGACCATATTAGATATGTGAGTTCGAAACTTACACTTTTGTGTGCAAAGGTCCTTGAAAAATTTAGTATAGGAGAGGACTTGCTTAATTTCCTCCAATAGGGGAAAGTTGATTTTCACTTAAAACACCTCCATCATGGACTCCATAGTTGTCCCATTTTCCCCAAAATGAGAGGGAATGTCTAGGAGTTGTGGGAAAGGTGCCTCTGGCAAGTATGGTACTACTGGCTCACATGAAGAACTTGGAGGCAAAGTAACCTTCTTTGTCAAAAACCCTTATCCCCTGAGTTATTTGGAGGCAAAATAGCCTCCTTAGCCAAACTACCCTCACCCCCCCAAGTTTGGAAGTGGGTCACCCATACCTTTTCTCCCCCTCCCCTTTTCCTTGGTCTCAATCGGGTGAGTATCTAACTCCCGTCCACTCCTAAGGGTAATCACTACTTGAATATGCTCTTGCCCGGAGCCATTTGTACGAGAGCTCTTAGTTGCGTATTAGCCCTTAGGGTTGTTCACCATTTGGTTAAGTAATTTCCCTTTCTCCTTTCTATTCATGGTGGAACTCATTTGACCTAGTTGGGTCTCAATCTTGGCTATTGGCTAAGTGTGGAAGTGCACAAGTTGGGGACCTTTTAACTCTTGAAGAGTCTCTAAGACAGTTTGCTCAAAGGTAGAGTTTCTTTGTGGTGATTGTGGTGGAGGTGGTTGTTGATATGATTGTTGGGGTGGGCGGTATGAAGATTGGTTGGCAAACTATTGTAGTTTTGCCTATTGTTTTGCCTTTGTGGTGGATGAGCAAAAGAGGTGCTTCGTGCTTATGGAACCAAGAGAAATTTAGGTGATTTCTCCATCTCGGGTTCTATGTGTTGGAAAAAGGATATTCTTGGACAAGTTCTGGGGGTGCCATTGGGCACTCAGTCAAAGAATGGGTAGAGCTCACACAAATGACACAAACCTCATTGTATTGTGGTGGTGCTGATTGTGAAGGAACGGGCCCTACCACTATGAATTGGTCAAGCTTATGTGATAGGGCCTCAACTTGTTGGGCCACCTCCATATTATGCCCAACCTTATATAACCCCCTCTTTTTGGGCCTTCAGTGACAGGTCTTGCCTATTTAGATGCAGAGGCGTGGATGAGTGAATTCTCACTTAGGTTCTTAAATAGCTTCCACACCTCATTCTCACACTTACTCATGAATGCCCCACCACATGAAGAATCCACCATTTGGTGGTGAAGGTTAATCAAACCATAATAAAATGTGTAGACAAGTTGCCACTTTAGAACCTGGTGGTGGGGACATTGGTTAAGGAAATCATTAAGGCTTTCCTAAGCCTCATAAAATTGCTTGCCATCAATCTATGAGACATTCATGATGGCTTGCCTTACTTGGTCTTACCAACTGGTAAATATTTCTCTAGGAATTTTTGCTATAACTAATCCCAAGTTGTGATGGAATTTGGAGTCAAAGTATTCAACTAGTTGTAGACTCGACTTTCTTCACGCCCCCTTTCGGAGAGCTCGAATTGATCCTACAGTTCGGACTCCTGTCACAGTTCTAAATCTAATCTCACAAAGTGCAATGTGAGATTGATAAACACCGAAGAGTCCAATCCGGCAAGTCATTTTGGAAAATCAGATTTTGAATCAAATAATGCCAAAACTGGACTACTTTCCCAGATTACAGAGTCGCCACCTAAATATTTTATTTTGGGAAAATTTAGGAAACCCTGACTCGTGCCTAAGGCCACGTGGCTGTCACCACCAAAGTTGCCTTGGCTTAGGAACTTGGGTACAAGAGGGGAAGGTCCTGAAATGAGCACCCCCGCTCGCTCGATCATAGATCGGCCTCTACTAGACATGATATGTTGTTTTATAAACACATGCATTCCTGTTATGATTATTAGCCAATTTTACTATGTGACGCACATAAGCAAGTATAGACTAAATCGCATAAATTGGAACATTTCAACTCATGTTTGTTTTTGAAAATGGTTTGAAAGTGCCACCCTCAAGTGGGCTTAAAACATGATGATTTGCCACTTCTCAAAGTGGGCTTAAAACTCAGAATCATCGAGTTGTTCCAATTCAAGCAATAAAGCCTTCATCCACAGCCATTCATGCAGTTAATCACTTAAGCAAATAGCCTCATGGCAAGCTGCGAAACATGGCAACACTTATACTCATGCAAGTATGCTAAAGCGTAAAACTTACCGAGTACTCCAAGCCAAAACAAAAGCTAGTTAGAAATATGCATGATCCTAACTATGCTAAAATGCCTAATGCAACACATGCAATTAAATAGGCTCGGCTGTCTAAGATGGCATATGAATGCAACAATTTGATACATGTATTCAAAGAAGTATATTGAAATACAATGCAGTTTGAATGATGCGCCGAGCCTCGGTGCATGCAAGACAAATGAATGATGCAACATGCAAGCATAAGGTATGCTAATTGAAAATGTCCCTAAACTAACCATCGAAAGCGGTTAAATAAAAGGGAGAAAGATGTGGGGTTGGAAGACATGCACACATGCACGCACATTTATTACAACATTGCGCCCTCGTGAAGGAGGGTTTGAATGAATAAGCTAAGCTACACTAAGCTAAGCTAATTATTACAAATCAAAACTAATTAACTATTCTAGCTAATTAATTACAACACAATTGAATAACTAGCTATGCTAAGCTAATTAAAATATTACAAAACGAATCGAATGATTAGCTACGCTAACTAATTGAAAAAATTAAATGGCCTCTCGAGCGAGGGACACATGCATGCTCGGTTGGCTTTCTTCCGAAAATCCACCGCCTTGCCTTTGGATGCCTCTGTTTGCACTTTGCTCTAATTTCTGGACATTGCACCAATTTCCAGACTACTTCTGCCCAACACAGGAACATTTTGAACAACTTTTCCACTGGTGGCCAGTCGGCTACCATAGGTGGCTGTCGGCCACTGCTACTAGCCGGTTGGCCATTGTTTGTGGCTGTCGGCCACCATTTTCCTGGAATTCTTCCTTTTGCTATAATGGAGAGCAAACAGAGGCAAAATAGTGTATTCTCAAACAATATATGTACTATTTACCTTCCTTATCATTTCTCCAGCTCAAAGGAGTGTAATTCTTGGCTCTCAAGCCATCAACCAAGCATTTTCATGCATGATGGCCAAAGAACCAAGCTTGTACAAGCTTAATGAATGCACAAATAAGACTCAAAGGACCACCACCCTATCATGCACGATCAAGGGTGATGGAGACAAAGGAAATTGGCTCATTTCATCATTTTGAGTATGAAATGGACCAATCTACCTTGTGTTCAATATAACGTCAGATTGAACACATACCATGCAAATACAACATGCTTATCTTGGTCATGTTTTACTTGATTCAATTTTGTTTACACATTTTAGCATTACCAAGCCATTCTTTAATCGGTTAAGTCCAATGTGAAAGTCTTCTAATGGGAGAGGGGTCAACCAAAGGATGATTTAAGACATGAGAGAGATCAAGCCTTTGGCTAGGAGGAACCCTCAAAAGAGGGTTAAAGCCATTGAGCACAAGCTCTATCTCAAGCTTAAACACAATCATAAGGTTAACCAACCCTCAAAACAAATGAAAAACTGAAGAAATGAGGGAGGTTGCAGACTTTTCAGTCCTGAAATGGCATGCTAAAGACACTAAAACATGCAAGAAACTCATGCATAACATGTTTAAAGCCAAAAGCATTAAAGCTAGTGAAGATCACTACACTAGAGGCATGCAATATCAAACTCAAATGACCAAACCAGCTCTGGACAGAGTTTAAACATGTCAAAACAGTGGCTAAAACATGCTGAGATAGAAGCATAAATGACAAGAAAAACGTTGCTCACATGTTGGCTCACAAACAAGGTTCAAAGCACAACTCTCAAAAGCAATGAAAGAGTGATACAAGTGAGAGTGTGACAGAGCTATACACACTGAAATCACATGTTAAATGATGCTATAGCATGCAATCAACTCATGTAAAACATGTTAGAGGCCTAACTCATTAAGCTAGTGAAGGCCATTTGCACTATAGCAATACAAAACATGGCTCATATGATCAAGAAAGCTCAAAACAGAGTTAAATCATATTAAATTAGTTGCTAAAACGTGCCTGAATTAAGCTACAAAAGGGTAGAAAAATATGCTTACATATCAGGCCATCAACACTTGCAAACAAGACACAAGAAGGGGAGGCCACCCCCTCTTTTTTTGGACTTCAAAACCAAGTTTTTACCACTGAAATTCCCCTGGAATTCAGTGGTTTAAAGGCCAAAAAAGGTTGACTTTAGGATGTTAAAAGATGATATAAGAAGCTCACAAGCTAAGTAATAAAAGGGTGAGATAATCCCTTAACACAAAATAGGCTCAAACCAACATGTTAAGGCCTAAAAATTAGAGTTTTTTGTAGTTGAAAACCAGGTCAAAAATAGTGTAAAAAGATGGCAAAGCAAGCAACTAGAACAAAGCTTACAAGGGGTAAGGCTTATACCTTTGAAGCACAACAATAAACAACAGCAATTCTGGACTAAAATCACTCTTATGAGCTCAAACTAGGCCTCCAAGAACCTCAGCTCCAAGATAAAGGTGTTTGGCTAAGGGTCGCTTTGCAAATATGTAGAGAATTCTCACTTTCAAGCACAAAATAGGAAGATAGAGAGGATTCTAGAGAGAGAGAGAGAGAAAATTTGCTCACAAATTTTTGTAACCCCTCAAATCGGGAAGAGACCCCCCATTATATAGAAAAACAAGCCAAAGGCTTGCCTTTATCCTTCCATACACGTGTATGGAGATGAGCATCAGTGATCAACAGCTAGCATAGCTGGCAAAGAAATATCTGAAAAAGGAGAAAAACGGCCGTTGACCATCATAAGTGGCTGACCGGCCATTAATGTAGCTGACCGGCCATCAACATAGCCGACCGGCCACCACTGGTGGCTAGCAGGCACAAGTCATGGCCGACAGGCTAAGGGGATGGCTGACAGGTCACCCTCTCCTCCAGAAGTGAAGCAACAAGCTCTTGGCCCACAACCAAGCACAAAACAGACAAGATTAGAGGCTTCGAGGCAAGGTGCTCAGCCGAAACCTTCAGGGACTCAAAACGAACACGAGCGAGCATAATCATCGAGTGTTCAAACGATGACGTCTAAGTCTTGAAGACGGTAAAAAATGGGGTGTCTACAATTGCCCCTCTTTGACAGAACTCGGAAGTCATGAAATGACGAGAGTGAATGTCAAAGCCCAGAGACGACCCATTTTTGACAAGGCTGAAGACTTGGACAAACAAACAATCAAAACAAAGAACGGTTGCGCCCACAGGCTGCCTACGTATCCCTTTGCAAGGAATCAAACCAGCGTAGTTCTAGGGCAAGATGCAAATGATATGCACGATGCAGAACATAACTTATGATCATGCAATGAGGGCTGTAATGAAACACCTAGATACAGATGTTATGCAAAGAAATGCTACAGCAAACTCGTACATAAGTAAGTAAACACGAACCAAACCACATTTCATGTAGAAAGGATGTAAGAAAATTATGCAATCTCAACTGCGCCTTACGCAGAAAAGGTAAAGAACCACAACCGTTGGGCACACCCAAGGCAGCAAACAAGATCCCAACGCGTGGCACACGCGAGGAAAGAAGTAGTGATAACAAGTGAAACACATCCAACCATTATGCAACCGAAACAAGAGCGGTATAAGCATTGGAATCCGTCCAGATGCATTTAACCAAAGCATCCTAACGCGCCGCGCGCAAGAGGGAAAAGGGAGCGGTGCAAACACCAGAGGGTGGTATAAACATTAGAGCACGTCCCAATGCTTCTAACCAAAACAGAGTGGTATCAGTGTCGAAATACGTTCCAAACGCTTCTAACCGGAAGGGAGGTATAAACGTCGCGCACACGGTCCAAACGCTTCTAACCAAAGGGAGAGGTATAAACACTGGACGCACCCGAATGTTTCTAACCAAAGGAGGGTGTCGATGTAAACACCAGGCATACCTGAATGTTTCTAACCAACGCAAGGTATAAATGTCGGGCACATGACCCAAATGCTTCTAACTGGAGGAGTGGTATAAACACCGAGCGTACTCAAGTGTTTCTAACTAACAAGGTGTCGGTGTAAACACCGGGTGTACACGAATGTTTCTAACCAATGCAGGGAATAAACGTCGGGCACATGACCCAAACGCTTCTAACCAGAGGAGTGGTATAAACACCAAGCATACCCGAGTGTTTCTAACAAATGCAAGGTGTCGGTGTAAACACCAGGCGTACCCGAATGTTTCTAACCAACGCAGGGTATAAATGTCGGGCACACGACCTAAACGCTTCTAACCAGAGGAGTGGTATAAACAACAAGCGTACCCGAGTGTTTCTAACCGACGCAAGGTGTCGGTGTAAACACCAGGTGTACCTGAATGTTTCTAACCAACACAGGGTATAAACGTTGGGCACACAACCCAAACGCTTCTCACCAGAGGAGTGGTATAAACACCGGGTGTACCCGAGTGTTTCTAAGCAACGTAAGGTGTCAGTGTAAACACCGGGCATACCCGAATGTTTCTAACCAACGCAGGGTGTCGGTGTAAACCCCGGGCATACTCGAATGTTTCTGACCAACGCAAGGAGGTTCAAAGGACATGAATGATCTTACCCGGAATTCCTTTGAATGAACCGTACATACAATATCGTCTGGTTGCACCAACCTTGAATGAACCATACATACAATATCGTGCCTGCACAAGAAAGAAACTTTGACAAGTACAATATAATAGGAATGTATGTTCTATGCAAGACGAATAATCATAACACAATGCTTAGAGAGACATGCTTCATGCAGATTATGCAAGAAATGAAGCCTGTTCTATGTAACGAGAAATGGAGCACGTTCTATGCAACATCGAATGTATGTTCAATGTAACAAGTACGGACAATTTCTATGCCAATGTAAGGGCATGCATAAGGCAATACAACGCGACATGCATACTCTATGCAAACATGAGAACATGTGTAGCGTAATGCAATGTAGCATACATATTCTGTGTACAATAACAATGCATATTCAATGCAATATCAATAACATGTCTAATGCAAAATACCGAATAATGAAATGCATGTCTTCACAAGACCGATTCAATTGAGACTTCCGATTTACTTCTCAGAGGAATTGCAAAAAGTTAAAAGGATACACCTCGTACGTGCTGAGCATCACATACAAGAACACTGTTCGGAGCTTCCGCAGAGGCCACTTGAGCTTAAAAATGCACTTCCCTTACATTTCTTTGAGGGATCACAGCACAAAACAACAAAACAACACCCAAGGAGAGCATCAGAGGCCTGCCGGCCACTCTGGGAGGCCATCGGCCACCCATCGGCCACAAAATAATGCCATTAGCCACAAATGTGGCCGGTCGGCCACCGATGACAGATTCGGGGCATTTTTGGCATTTCACCACGGGTTTTTAATATAGGGTTCCAAACCCTATTTCTTCACTTCTCCCTTGCCGAAAAACATTCCCCTTATGCTCTAGACCACTTTCCCCTTCCGATTCGAGCTTCGAACGCATTTTCCAACGCCCCACAAACGTCCGATTCGATAAACCCTCATAGTTTACAACACTTTGAACCGATTGAAAAGTGGTTTCGGTGCTTTCTTCTTGACTTCCATCACTTGGGGTTTGTTTCCCCCGAGTTACCCTTGATTTCAGTGCCCTCTCCTGAGCCTTGACCTTTTCTTCCATCTTTTCTCTCTCAGAGTTGACTTTTTGTTGACTTTTGGCATTCCCGCCCATTTTCCACATTTTCGGCCATTTTTCCATCCTTCTTCGAGATGGCGGATGACATCCCACATGACAGAGCCCCTCCAGGGATGGAGATGGATCCCGAGTTCGAGCCATTGTCGCTCAACATCCAATCGTTCAACCCAGCGACATACCATCCCGAGGTACATGTGCTGCCTCCCGAGAGCATTTGCTAGTTCAGGGGGTTTACGCGAGATGCACTGGAGGACCTCCTACTACGCGAGCCAGAGTCATATCTATCCCACGGCACCTCCAAGGTATACATTTTCTCTTCATTTTCTGCAATGTAGATCACATTTCTTGTGTAGCTCATATTGCCTTTTATTTGTTCACCCCAAACACACTTGTGCACTGTATCTCTTGTACTACCTTGCATCTGCTTGTCCCAAACATACCCTTGCACTATATTTCTTACACTGCTTTGCATCTGTTTGTCCTGCTTACAGGGGGATTCACATGGCTTTCAGGGATATGGGACCACCTCCGCGAGGGAGTGGTATATGGAGCTTCCTGACGCCGTTCGTCACATCATAGACGAGGCCGGCTTCGGCGCATTTTGCATGGGGCTCTCACGTCTCATTGTGAGCTGGCCTCTACTGGGCGCGTTAGTAGAGAGGTGGTGGGATACCACCGATTCCCTCTACTGGCCTCATCCGATTCCTTACGACACCGACATGGGCGAGTGGGAGGCCGCTCAAATCTATCTGCTAGGGATTCACCCCACCCATCTCCCGATCAGGGATGGTGCAATATACTTGGTTCGTCGATCATTTCAGAGGGACGACGCTGACGACCCGTGAGGAGACTGAGTATTACGCCCGGGGGTTTCTCATGTTCTTGTTTGGTACTACTCTGTTCGCCGACCGGGCGAACACCGTCGGGCTCTACCTTATGAGTGCACTGGTGGACCTGTCTCGCGTCCGATTCTACGACTGGGGCGGCGCAGGCTTGGCCACACTATACGGATACATGAGCTCCAGCTCTCGCCGGAGTGGACATCTGCTAGGAGGCTACTTGAGAGCCTGGGAGGTACACCCTACCCTTCTGCTTTACATTTCTGCTTCGCATTTCCCGACTACTACACACACCGTACATTGTACTGCAAACCATCTTCTTTCTGCCTTACATTATCTGTACACTACACACACTGTACGCTGCATTGCTTCACATTATTTGTACATTGCACACACTGTACACTGTATTGCTTTACATTCTGTGCACACATCTGATATATACTCACTGTTATCCTTCCACTTTCTACAGTTATGGATGTACGCCTATTTTCTAAGGCTCGCCCCAGAGCCAGAGGTAGAGATACCACCCATGGTGCCATACTCACACAGATATGATGGGAGATGCCAGCGGAGGCCCCAATAGTCATTCTCCTTCTTCCGCCGATTCTTCGACACCGTGACCGCAGCAGAGGTAACTCAAATCTTACAACCATTTCAGATTCACTTCATATTGAATATACAATAGCAGCTAATAGTCTGTATATTCACTATTTGTAGATCACCTGGTAGCCGTGGGTAGTGATGCCTGCTGGGGTCAGAGATCAGTTTGTCGGCCTACGGGAGGCTTCTCGATTTTGGATCTCGCTCGAGGGCCCAATTTGTCGAGCATGGTTCTTAGGGGAGTGATTCCTGCGACAGAGCCTTGGCTTGCTTGAGCTGGTAGTTTCGATGTCGCCTCCCACATACATGAGCGTCACAGAGAGGTACACCACGTAGGAGATGATCGACTTCATGAGAGGTTGGGACGCCGACTTCTTCAGGCTTGAGGGCGATTACACTGCCTTTATCCAGACATACCTCATGCTCCCTTTGACTGGGGCCCGTGGAGGTGAGAGATCCAGAGCTCCAGCGGCAGGGGAGAGAGCGAGAGGATCTAGGGCATCCCGAGCTCATGCTAGGAGAGGCCCTCAGGTGAGGTAGAGAGTGGGGTGGCCAGAGCTGCCTACTATACTGACCTGCTGGGGATCCAGAGGGGAGACTTATCAGATTCCCATTGACCCCACACCAGCTGGTCACGAGCTTGTTGGAGTTCGAGGACCAACCCCGGTATGTACCACACTTTACATTTTGCACATTCAATTCATTTCAGTTATGCTTTGTAGACCACTGATCGTCTCAACACATTTGTAGGCTTCCATAGAGTACACTGGATAGGCTCTCGAGCTGGCGGCCTCTCTGATGGGGATGGTTCAGACAAGCCTGAACCTACTCAGTCTGTACAAGATTCCAGTAAGTTTCCTCAGCTTGTACTTCATGCCATAAAATTTTCTGCTGATGCATTAGCATTTCGACTGCAATCTCCGCCATACTGATCTGAACACATTACATTATCAACACTGCATTGATACACTGTTCCCACACACTACATTCAACACTATACTCATCTATGCATACCATAACTGATGCATTTGACAAACTGTTCTTTTCAGGTCCCTTTTCAGATGCCAGTTCCATCGGGCTCCCCAGCGGGAGTTGTAGTAGGACCTTCAGTGCCTCCCCCGACAGCAGGGAGAGAGAGACGAGGGACTCCGGCGCATAGCTGAGGCGGAGGTAGACGTACTCATGTCGAGAGCGGTCCACCAGAGCCTGTACCGGATGATGATGAGACGGATGAGGACGAGGAGCTAGCGAGCCCGCAGTCAGATTCATCTGAGGGTGGAGGCGACGGTACTGGTTTAGATTCTTAAGGTAGTGGCGACGCTGAGGATGGCTTCTGGGAGGGGAGCGGAGATGCTGATGAGGGCTCCGAATCAGATTCAGATAGTGGCGTTGATGGCGATAGTTCCGAGTCCATGCCCAGGAAGAGGATGAAGAGGGCCTCTCGATCCTGAGATGGGTAGCACTGATTCAGATGCTTTTTGCTTTAGTTTTCTTTTTTTAGTAGTGTTAGCACATTGTACAGCCTTAGGCAATTTTATTTTCTTAAAACTTGTACTCTTTGTAAAAAAAGAAACCATGTTTGGAATGAAAACAACTTTTTGATTCAAAAGTGTTGCATTTCATATTCTAAGCATCGCATAACATCGCACAATATGAAAATGAGATTGATCTTTTTTGAAAACTGTACGTTCGAATTGCATTGTCTTAATCAGGTAGTGAGCCAACCAACACATAACAAACAGAGTAAAACAACTCAATGAACAAAACAAGAACTCGATAATCAAAACAAATACGGCTCGATAAGCAGAGCAACAACAACTCGATAAGCAAATCAAGAACAACTCGATAAGCAATTAGACAAAATTCTTGAAGAGAGACGGAAGAAATGCCCAAAAAGTGGAACAAAACACAGGTTCTTGGCATTTTCAACATATGGAAGGACCATAAGGCAAAATAGAAGGCCACCGGCCATAAACAGATGCTGCCGACCATCAAAAATGGTTGTCGGCCACTAGTACTGGCCGGTTAGCTACAAAAGTGGCCGATCGGCCACCAACATTGGCCGATCGGCCACCAATGCAGGGAACCTCCAGATTGCTATACTCAACACCTTATCTCCTAAAAAAGCTCCAGCTTCATGGTTTCTTCAATTCAGGTCTGTTTTTGCCACAAAATGGAGCCATTCTTTACCGAAAAACTCTCTGATTGGATTCAACTTTAGATGGCTCGAAAAAGCTGAATTTCTGAGGTTTCGGGATAAACGCACTATTCCCGCTAAGTCGTACTCCACTGTGTTTTCCATTCCTTCATGCCGCGGCTAGATGTTGGAATTTGGTTACATATGTTTTTAGCTTCGGGGGACAAGAGATATGCCCCACAATCGAAGAATTCCAAGCTTTGATGGAATCTTGGCGTGATGAGGAGATCTTGCCCTAGTCTCGTTTTAGCCACATCCAGGCTTTAGGAAGGATGTGTGGTCTTACTTTACATGAAGCCCATGCTTTAGCTCACAACGGAGAGCTGGACATACCCAGTTTGATTCATCGATTTTTTTGATGCCGGTGACTGCGGCGACCGTCTTTGGCAAGGTTTTCGGCAACATGCCCTTTGCTTGTGTATGCTGGCCCATTTTCTGCTTGCCCCTGGCTTTGGAGGGTCTAGCATTTGCTTGATTGAAGTTACTCAAGGCTTGAAGGAGGGCAAGAGCTGTATTGGCTTGGCACTAGCTGAAACTTTGATGGGTTTGGATGCTTTCCATCGCCGGGAGACAACCATGTTCGCGGGAAGTCCACTACTCTTGCAGGTAATGTTTCCCACCCATTCTCACATGTGTTTCTCACATCACTCGGCCTCAGGCTCTGTTTTTCTCTCACAACCCTTTTCTCACTTTTTCTCTCCACATACACCTCTCTATTCTTTAATCTCTCTTATTTTTCATCCCTCTCCAGGTATGGTTGATGGATAAGTTGAAAGTAGTGGACGCTTACCCTGCGTATTCAGCGCGCGGCTATTTCTTCCGCCCACGGCTAGTCGATTTCCCGAACGAGGGATGGTGGTGCCACTGGATGTGCAACAGGTCTGCTATTGACATCGCTTGGCATTGCCCCTGGTTTGATCTGCCTGAGATGAGCTACAACATGTCTCGCCAGTGCAGCATTCAGCTAATTGGCTTGACACACTATGTCTTCTACTTCCCATTTCGGTTCCGGTGTCAGTTCAGACAGGACCAGACCTGCCCAGAAGAGGGAATAGAGTACCCAGCTTCATTTCCGATCCGAGGCTCACAGCTAGCTCGGTATTCCACTACATGGATGACAAGAGAACTTCTGGCCCCCGTTCCCAATTTCAGTTACACCCTTTCTAGTGAATGCATAGCTTGGCTTGAAGATGAGGCACAAACCGGGCTTACTTTGGCATCTGAAGCTTCCATAAGCTCTGGGAGGGGGCGCAGGAACACCTGACGCAACTATGCCCCAAGTTTATTGCTTTAATCTGTACTTTCAAGTTTTCCTTTTGAATGTAATAAAAGCAATTTCAATTTGTATCAAGAGGTTGAGAACTCTGTATTGAAATCAATGAAATTGAAGGTTGTGGATACAGAAAATTTTTCTTTTGGTCCAAAAATGGTCTAAGTTGTAAAAAGATTAATTTGAACAAAATCAACTTTTATTAAAACTTTTCAAAATCATTTTCGATAAGGATCACAACTGGACACACCCGGAATCTATCCTTGAGATGTACAACCCCAAATCCAACAACTGGAAAGTTGCCCCTAATCTGAATAGCACTGCACTGGAGATGACAACTGAACTCTTGGATGCAGAAAAAACAAAGATAACCAAAACAATCAAATGGACACACACCTCGAAAAGCCCACCG
>NW_021027302.1:268632-327849 GCF_004153795.1 Camellia sinensis | reverse complement strand
CTTGTGTGATATACCTGCCTGAATGCCTGTGGGTGAAGGTTGAATTACTTGAATTGGGACAATTCATTGAAATCTGCATTTTAGCCTACTTGCGAGTAGCAAACTTCAAATCATTTTTTCAAACAAACGGATATGCAATGCTTTGTTCCAAATTAGGCGACCTAGTCTATACTTGTTTTGCTGTGCGCATCATGTAGTAATTCTAGGCTAATAAACCGGAATAAGAACGCATGTGTTTTAAAAAACAAGATATCATGCTTAGTACAGGCCGATCTTCGGATCGGGCGAGCAGGGGTGCTCATAGATGACCTTCCCCAATCGTACCCAAGTTCCCGAGCCGAGGCAACTTTGGTGATGATGGACACGTGGCCTTAGGCACGAATCAGGGTTTCCTAAATTTCCCCAAAATAAATATTTAGGTGGCGACTCTGTATCTGGCAAATCAGTCCATGTTTGGCACTTCTTTCTTGAAAATCAGTTTTCCAAAATGATTTGCCGGATTTGGACTCTTTGGTGATTTATCGGTCTCGCATTGCACTTTGCGGGATTAGATTCAGAACCGTGACAAATGAGTCCCAATTGTGGAAAAGCATAAGGTCCCCTAGGGCGCGTCCACATTACCATGTCAAACTAGTTGCCAGCACCTTTTGTAGTGAGAGGTAACTTTTTATTATACAACTATATTGCCAACGTGTTGATTGATACTGGTGTATCTCATTCATTCTTATCATCTTCTTTTGCCTCCGTTTTGGGTTTGAAGTTTGAATTGTTGAAGTCTTCTCCATTTGTTGACACACCTATTAGGGGTAGAGTGACAATAGGTTGAGTATGTCGCTCTGTGAGACTGAGATCACAGATTGTTGCCTCTCTTTCAATTTTATTGTTCTTGATATGCATGTTTTGACGCAATTTTGGGTATAGACTGGTTGACACATTACTGGGCTTCGATAGATTGGCATCGTAGGAGGGTATCAGTGTGTATGCCATCAAAAAAGTGCTTCCATTTTATGTGTGAATGGGTGATAGTCTTATCCCTCCGTTGTATGACCTTAGGGGTCGAGGAGAGTTTAGCTTTTTTGTTTTCCATCATGGTAGCAAGAGATAGTTGTATACTTTGGGATGAATTGCCGAGAGTAGTCTGAGAATATCCAAATGTTTTTCCGGAGGATCTCACAAAGTTGCCACCACATAGAGAGATTGAGTTCTCAATTTAGTGCCATGCACGACACCTATTTCTATGGCACCATATAGGTTTGCACCAGCCAAGTTGTGTGAGTTGAAGGTGCAACATCAGGATTTGTTAGATAAGGTCTTCATTTGTCCCAGTACATTACCTTAGAGAGCACCGATGCTCTTTGCTAAGAACAAAGATGGCACATTGTGATTGTGCATTGATTACCGGATGTTGAATAGGGTAACTGTTAAGAACAAGTACCCATTACCACGAATAGATGATCTATTTGACCTGTTGAAGGGGTCTCGTTGTTTTTCCAAGATTGATATGAGATCCGGGCATCACCAATTGAGGGTGAAGGAGGAGGATATTCAGAAAATTGCCTTTCGTACACGGTATGACCACTACGAGTTCTTAGTGATGTCTTTTGGATTGACCAATGCACTGGATTTGTTTATGGACTTGATGATTCGCGTCTTTCAGGACTTCTCAGATCAATTCATGGTTGTCTTCGTCGACAACATCATAGTCTACTCACCCTCTGAGTTGGAACATGAGGAACACTTGCAGGTTGTAGTTGAGTTCCTTGGAGCACATCGATTATATGCTAAGTTTGGAAAGTGTGAGTTTTGGCTCAGGGAAGTTAAGTTCCTATGCCATGTGTTGTCCAGGAAAGAAGTGATTGTGGATTTATCTAAGATAGATATAGTGCAAGATGGGGAACATCCTAAGATTGCCATTGAAATCCAGAGTTTCTTGGGCCTAGCAGGGTACTACCGATATTTTGTGAAAGATTTCACTAGAATTGCCTCACCATTGACTAGATTGACGAGGAAAAGGGCGAGATTTGTGTGGAGTGAGACTTACTAAAAGTCGTTTCAAGAACTTAAGGTTAGACTCACCACTGTTTTAGTTTTGATTTTTCCAGAGAGGGTTTTGGGTTATTTGATTTACTATGATTCGTCTCGGGACGATTTGGGTTGTGTATTGATGCAAGAAGGGAAGGTAGTAGCATATTGTGACGACCTCGATGTTCATATTATTTTTACTTATTTTTATATTGAGTATGATTGCATGATTATGTGTTCAATTTGCATTTATCCATCAGTTTATGGAATACCTGTCAGAATACCGACCTTGAATAAGAAATTGAAAGCCCAAACAAATTCAGAAACTAAAATTGACTACTTCAATAGACTAATTAAAATATTTGGAATCATATGGAAAGTTTGATTAAAATTTGTGTGGACTCGCCTTTTTCTTGCGCCCCCACCTTTCGGAAAAGGGTTTGAAAAGAAGGCCACACAGTTCAGACTCCTGCGGTTCTGAATCTAGTCTCACAAGTGCAATGTGAAACTGATAATCACCAAAGAGTCCAAATCAAGCAAATCGTTTTGGAAAATCGATTTTCAATCAAATAATGCCAAAAGTGGACAACTTTCCCGGATTACAGATTCGCCACCTAAATATTTTGTTTTTGGGGAAATTTATGAAACCCTAACTCGTGCTGAAGGCCACGTGTCTGTCATCACCAAAGTTGCCTCGGCTCAGGAACTTAGGTACAAGAGGGGAAGGTCCTTAAATGAGCACCTACGCTCGCCCGATCAAAGATCGGTCTTTACTAATCATGATATGTGCTTTATAAACATTATGCGTTCTTATTCCGATTATTAAACTAGCTTTACTATGTGACGTGCACAAGCAAGTGTAGACTAGTCGCAAGACTTGGAACAATTCAACTCATGTTTGCTTTCGAAAATAGTTTGAATTTGCCACCCTCGAGCGGGCTTAAAAAAGCAGATTTGCCACCAAACATAGTGGGCTTAAAACGGGATTTATCCACGACGAAGTGGGCTCAAAACACACATTCATTGAATTGTTCCAATCCAAGCAACAAGGCCTTCATCCACAGGCATTCATGTAGTTAACCATTTAAGCACATAGCCTCATGGCATGCATGCGAATCATGGCAGCACTCACACTTATGCAAGTATGCTAAAGCGTACAACTCACCTAGTACTCCAAGCTAGGAAAGAAAGCAAAGTTAGAAAAATGCATGATTCTAACTATGTTAAATGACTAATGCAACACATGCAATAATGCAATTAATAGGCTCGACTATCTAATCATGGTATTTGCAACACTTTGATAGCATGCTTTGAAACACGTATTTAAAGAAGTATTGAAATAACGATGCAGTTTTAATGATGCGCCGAGCCTCGGTGCATGCAAGACAAATGAATGGATATAATCATGCAAGCATAAGGTATGCTAATTGAAAATGTCCCTAATCTAACCATCAAAAGTGATTAAATAAAAGGGAGAAAGACGTGAGGTTGGAAAACATGCACACACACACGCACACTTATTACAACATTTTGCTCTCGTGAAGGAGGGTTTGAATGAATAAGCTAAGCTACACTAAGCTAAGCTAATTATTACAAATCAAAACTAATTAACTATTCTAGCTAATTAATTACAACACAATTGAATAACTAGCTATGCTAAGCTAATTAAAATATTACAAAACGAATCGAATGATTAGCTACGCTAACTAATTGAAAAAATTAAATGGCCTCTCGAGCGAGGGACACATGCATGCTCGGTTGGCTTTCTTCCGAAAATCCACCGCCTTGCCTTTGGATGCCTCTGTTTGCACTTTGCTCTAATTTCTGGACATTGCACCAATTTCCAGACTACTTCTGCCCAACACAGGAACATTTTGAACAACTTTTCCACTGGTGGCCGGTCGGCTACCATAGGTGGTCGTCGGCCACTGCTACTAGCTGATCGGCCACCATTTTCTTGGAATTCTCCTTTTTGCTGCAATGGAGAGCAAACAGAGGCAAAGCAGTGTATTCTCAAACAATATATGTACTATTACCCTCCTTATCATTTCTCAAGCTCAAAGGAGTGTAATTCTTGGCTCCCAAGCCATCAACCAAGCATTTTCATGCATGATGGCCAAAGAACCAAGCTTGTACAAGCTTAATGAATGCACAAATAAGACTCAAAGGACCACCACCCTATCATGCATGATCAAGGGTGATGGAGACAAAGGAAATTGGCTCATTTCATCATTTTGAGTATGAAATGGACCAATCTACCTTGTGTTCAATATAACATCAGATTGAACACATACCATGCAAATACAACATGCTTATCTTGGTCATGTTTTACTTGATTCAATTTTGTTTACACATTTTAGCATTACCAAGCCATTCTTTAATTGGTTAAGTCCAATGTGAAAGTCTTCTAATTGGAGAGGGGTGAACCAAAGGATGATTTAAGACATGAGAGAGATCAAGCCTTTGGCTAGGAGGAACCCTCAAAAGAGGGTTAAAGCCATTGAGCACAAGCTCTATCTCAAGCTTAAACACAATCATAAGGTTAACCAACCCTCAAAACAAATGGAAAACTGAAGAAATGAGGGAGGTTGCAGACTTTTCAGTGCTGAAATGGCATGCTAAAGACACTAAAACATGCAAGCAACTCATGCACAACGTGTTTAAAGCCAAAAGCATTAAAGCTAGTGAAGATCACTACACTAGAGGCATGCAATATCAAACTCAAATGACCAAACCAGCTCTGGACAGAGCTTAAACATGTCAAAACAGTGGCTAAAACATGTTGAGATAGAAGCATAAATGACAAGAAAAACATGCTCACATGTTAGCTCACAAACAAGGTTCAAAGCATAACTCTCAAAAGCAATGAAAAAGTGATACAAGTGAGAGTGTGATAGAGCTATACACACTGAAATCACATGTTAAATGATGCTATAGCATGCAATCAACTCATGTAAAACATGTTAGTGGCCTAACTCATTAAGGTAGTGAAGGCCATTTGCACCATAGCTGTACAAAACATAGCTCATATGATCAAGACAGCTCAAAACAAAGTTAAATCATGTTAAATCAGTTGCTAAAACATGCCTGAATTAAGATACAAAAGGATAGAAAAACATGCTCACATATTAGGCTATCAACACTTGCAAAAAAGACACAAGAAGGGGAGGCCACCCGCTCCTATTTTGGACCTCAAAACCAAGTTTTTACCACTGAAATTTCCTTGGAATTCAGTGGTTTAAAGGCCAAAAAAGGTTGACTTTAGTATGTTAAAAGATGATGCAAGAAGCTCACAAGCTAAGGAATAAAAGGAGGAGATAATCCCTTAACACAAAATAGGCTCAAACCAACATGTTAAGGCCTAAAAATTAGAGTTTTTTGTAGTTGAAAACCAGGTCAAAAATAGTGTAAAAAGATGGCAAAGCAAGCAACTAGAACAAAGCTTACAAGGGGTAAGGCTTATACCTTTGAAGCACAACAACAACAGCAATTTTGGACTAAAATCACTCTTATGAGCTCAAACTAGGCCTCCAAGAACCTCAGCTCCAAGATAAATGTAATAACCCGACCCTCGTACATGTTTTTTGTTGTATTTTCGGATCCTATTTTGTGATTTGAATGCTTACTGTGAAATCCTATGGGAAATTTAAATTAAGTAAGTGAACCATATGATTAAGGATGTCTATCTGTTCAACAAGAAAAGTATCTATTACATTAGAAGGTTTGAATCGAAATTGGAGGCCTTAAGGGCTTAATTATCTGAAATTGATTTTATATATGTGATCAGCATAATTTTTAGGTAATATTAAGCATTTTTGGGAAATTTCAATTTCGGATGTTTAAACGATTGACTTGTGTCTTATTAGCTCTTATAGCTCTTATAAATATGTATGTGTTCTTTAAGCATTGGAGTTAGTTCAACATATTTCCTGGAAAAGGATAGTAAGAGTAGAGAGAAATGAGAAGGGAGTTTCAATAAGGGCTAGAGATTGAATGACCTAGAGAGACTTTGGGAGATCTCAACTCAAGGTAAGTTTGTCTATCTTTTATAATTCCTCTCTTGAATTTGAGGGTGATACAACCATGATAATTGAACCCAAGGTGTAATTGGATCATGTTTTATCCATTGGATGAGTTTGAACTAAGTTGCTTATGTATGTATGTGGAGAAATTAGCTTTGATTTCTTACTTTCTCATGAAAGATCATGAAGAACTTACCTATAATCAATATATGTATGTATATATGTATGTTTGATGCAAAAAAAAAAAAAAAGAAATTTGATTATGGTTAAAATTCAAGAAACTAGTGTTATTCTAGTTTATGTATTGTATTTAGAAGCCCTGTTAACATATGAATTTAGGCTAAATGTATTATCAACTAAAAATGTTAAGTTGAGCCTTGTGGGATTACCCAAAAAGAGTGGGATTTTGCAAGAATTTTCGCAGACAATTTTGGCCAAACGCCGCACGTGCGGAGGTGCTGCCGCACTGTGCGGGAGTTTCATGGCCGTAAACGTACGGAAATGGTGAAAAACAGGGCTTGTCACTGTCTAAAAGCACGTGCGACATTTGCCGACGTGCGGGAGAGCTGGTCGCACGTGCGGGGCTCACAGCCACACGTGTGGCCTATGCTGAAAAACGTGGATCGCTTCGTTTTACGTGTAGAACCCTCTAATGTTGTCGGAATATGTATTTGATGCCTTTTAATATGTATAAATTCCTTCGAAGTAAAACGAAACAGAAAGTAATCTGATATGAAAAGGAAACTAAATTGTAAGGGTTGAATGTGTGTAGGGCACACTCCGGGAGGAACAAGCACATCATCGCAACACTGTGAGTAGTAGTATCATTATCCGCTTTACATATGGCTAATGATTTTCATTAGCATTTCGTTTACGCAACTATGTTAATGTTTCAAGTATGTATGATAATGTTTAGGTATGTTCCAAGTATGTAAAGAAAGGAATGGGAAAGATAAAACACCTTTTCTATAAGACTCTGGGCCTACGGCCATTCAATATAAGTTGTTATGATATGAAACAAAGTGCTACACGGAACTAAGTGCTACGACGTGAGCCACCTCTAGAATCCGTGTGAGACACCTCTTGAATTTGTATAAGTATATTTAAGGGCTTTATGCCGCCATGTTTAAGGGCTTTGTGCCACCATGTTTAAGGGCATCATGCCACCATGTTCAAGGGCATTATGCTACCATGTTCAAGGGCTTCAAGCCATTATGATTTAAGATGTGATATGTCAAGCTGTTATGTTCAAGACTGGGCCTAAGGCCGTTATAAGATGAACACAGAATCAGGCTAACTATGTGACCTCTGCACTTCCATATGTGTTGATATATGTCATGTTTCAAGTTGAGCATTATTTCATTTATGTATTACTATTCACTGAGCCCGGCTCACTCTCTGTTATGTCTATTTCTGTAGGCAACCAACCAGGTGGTCAATCCTAATCCATGACGCCCGGTTTCTTTTGTCAACCCTCGTGTATCCAGGCACTTACGAGGCCACCTATTTTGTGAAGTTTATTAAGATAATTGGCTTACTTCTTGGCTATCCTTCCAAGGTTGAATGTATATAACTTCAACAGTTTTTTTTTTTTGTTACATGCCCGATTATAGGGTTGGGTCTGTATATGTGTTTGTGTATAAGTACTGCTAAGGAATATTTTTGGACTTTATCGGTCTATTATGGTGCATGTGATGTATAAGATCCTGGCATATTAGAAATAGCTCAATGGAGTTTGTTTAGCTTATTATTCTTTTAATATTTTACGCTTCCGATAAGGCCCCATATGCTATATATACCAGGTTATATGTCTGTTTCTGAATGGGTCATGCCCGGACTTTTAGGGGCAAGTGTAGGGCGTGACAATAAAGGTGTTTGGCTAAGGGTCTCTTTGCAAATATGTAGAGAATTCTCACTTTCAGGCACAAAATAGGAGGATAAAGAGGATTCTAGAGAGAGGGAGAAAATTTGCTCACAAATTTTTGTAACCCCTCAAATCGGGAAGAGACCCCCCATTATATAGAAAAACAAGCCAAAGGCTTGCCTTCATCCTTCCATACACGTGTATGGAGATGAGCATCAGTGATCAACAGCTGGCACAGCTGGCAAAGAAATATCTGAAAAAGGAGAAAAATGGCTATCGGCCATCATAAGTGGCCGACCAGCCATCAATGTAGCTGACCGGCCATCAACATAGCTAACCGGCCACCAGTGGTGGCCGGCAGGCACAAGTCATGGCTAGCAGGCTAAGGGGATGGCCGACATGTCACCCTCTCCTCCAGAAGTGAAGCAACAAGCTCTTGGCCCACAACCAAGCACAAAACAGACAAGATTAGAGGCTCCGAGGCAAGGCGCTCAGCCGAGACCTTCAAGGACTCAAAATGAACACGAGTGAGCACAATCATCGGGTGTTCAAACGATGACGTCCAAGTCTTGAGGACGGTCAAAAATGGGGTGTCTACACTAGTGTTTAGCCTTATCTTTGAGTGAAAAAGGGAACAGACTCAGTTTCAATGCGTCTTCTGTGAAATTGTGGAATTTCACTGTAGAGCAAATCTCTAGAAATTCATGCAAATTCCGGTAAGGATCATCATTATTATGCTCATGGAAAGATGAAAACATTTGTATGGTGCTGGTCTTGATCTCATAGTGTACCGCATTAGTGCCTAGTATCACGATGTAATTAGGTGATGTGTATGCAGTTGGTGTGAAGTATGTCTCAAGTTCCCAACTTGGGTCATCTTATACATCGGCCATTGTTTGAGGTGAAGGTGGTCCTACAACTCTAGATGCAATGGATAATGAACGAAAAGATTTGATAGCCTTCTCGATCTTAGGGTCAAAATCAACTAAGTCTGATAGACACGAACATCGTTTGTGCATATGCTACAATCAACCTACTCGTGTTGTCACTAGTGTGCCAAAAGAAAACCACAATATAAAAGCATGAAATACTCACAGTGGTGAACGATAACACTTTACTTGCCAAGGGGATTTCGGGCGCGCCAAGTTGGTTGCTTCAACTCTTGCCCAATCTCAAGCTTGTGGCTGTTTTGCTTTGAATTTAGTTTTGCAAGTCTATTTTTTTTTTATGCACTTTTGCATTATAATTTTTGGATCACTGTTACACCTGGTGTCACTTCACACAAGATTTGCAAATTCTACACATAAAATTGGCTCAAGAAAATAGCAATTAAATCAAAGTCCTAAATTATAAACTAAATTAAAAATTAACACTGAAATAGCTAAATACAACAAAAGTCCCGGCAATGGCGCCAAAAATTGGTATGTCATGAACCAATCTTCCCAAACTCTATTAAATTAGTACAGATAGCAAGTATGGGTATCGTATCCACAGGGACTAATGTGTATTTTAAAACTATTTCAATTATTAATTCTCAACTTTATTTAATGAGTGGTTGGTTGTTTATTGGTGAAAATAATTTATGAAACCCTAATTAAATAAGAAATTAAACAATAACAAATATTGGATTGAGAACTTAGGGGTCTGAATCCACTACTAGCTTTGTACCCGGAATTGCAAACTTGAATTGTGCAATGAATGAGTGAAATGAGCCAATTCATCAACTACAAGTTAGGAATTTGAGAGAAAGATAAAGTCATGTTCAAAGCGTGAGCATGCTCTATCTCAACCGGCAATTGTCCACTCTAAATTAGGGGTCGTAGCACAATCCGTCTAGTTATAGCATAGCCCATCTCGGGTTTTGAATACAACATGACGAAAACAAGGTAAAACATTGATTCTCAATCATAAAAATTGAATGAAGAGTAAAGATAGAATAATATTGAATTAAAACGCAAAAGTTTTACAAATATCTCACTCAAAACATTACAAAATCAAATACTACAACTCTGGTTATATGACTAGGGTTTCATCAAAACCCTAAGACAGATGCTCAATCGCTCATGGAGGTAGGAGAAGATGAGATGATGATGGTAGCAATGGCAACCTCCATGGATGATCCAAAGTTGTTCGCCTTAGCTTTATAGCCTCTCTAGTGCGGTCTCCAAAAATTCAGAACCTTGGGAAAGTCTATTTTTCTTCCTTTTATTCTCAGAATGCACTGAAATTTCCACACAAGCTTCTTAAAGTTGGCCGCTTGAGTGCCCATATTAGCTGCTCGAGTAGGGTGGGCCACAGATGTGGTGGTGACTGGCTGCACGTGCGGTGGATTGGCAGGCGACAAACTATTATTGCTCAAATGGAGGACATGCTTGTGTGCCACTCTTAGCCTAAAAATGCGTGTTGCTCACCAAACATGCACAAATACATGAAATGCATCATCTCTACCAAATAACCGTACTTTAAAGAATATAAATGTAACTTAAGTGGTCTCAATGTGGTACCTTTCAGCCCACATCACATTTCTATCAAGATGACAACTTTTTTCATATTTTAATTTCTAAGAATGTCATCATAGCAAGATGGGGCTTGCTTGTAAAATTATTGGCTATGGTTCTTCCACCATTTCTCTTCTCAAGAGAGAGATAAAATAAATCTTTGAAAATAGATTGCATGTTCTTCAATTGGTCACAAGTCCTTCAAACATCTTTGCTTAACTTTTCTACATAGATATTTAGGAAGAGAAATAGGATTTTTATTCTTATTTTTTAAATTCTAAGGGGACTTACGTATAGGTCATAATAGGTGGACTTATTGTCTAATAGGTCTTGTGAGAATTAATAGCGTTTTTCATCAAACATTATTTAAAAACGTCACTAATTGTTAATTTTCAATGACAGTTTAAAAATTGTTACAAAAAATGTCACTAATTATAAGTTTTAGCGGTAGTTTAAGAAAATCGTCACAAAAAAAAAAAATACTAATTTTCAACTTTCAACAACAGTTTAAAAAATTTGTCACAAAAAAGTCACTAATTGTAAGCTTTAGCGACAATTTATATAAACCGTGACAAAAAAATTCACTTATTGTCAATTTTTAGCGACATATGCAAAAAATCATCACAAAAAATTATTTTTAGAGGCAATTTTACTAGGACTTATTTTCAATAGGACTTGATAAGAATTAAGTCCAACTATTAGGACCTATTGGTAGTTTTGGTGGTTTTTTGTCATTCAATTCTTTTATCAATCAAATCCTACATTTTGAATAAATATTTAAGTTAGAAGATCAAGAAAATATTCTCATCATGCAAGAAAGGATTGAGTGCCAAGCCATCTTAAGGTTAATCAATTTCCTAGATCGTCTTCAAGCTTGCATACCTTAAGCTTTCTTTCCCTCCAAATGATGGTACAAGACATATCTTGGTGGTGGTGGGTTGTCTTTCACTAAGTTCATCATTATGCTAGGCTCTACAAGAAAGAAGAAAATTGAATTAAAATGTATTAGAGAAGTCTTGCATATATTCCTATTAGAGAAGTGTCTATTATCATGTCAAGTCCTCCTTAAAAAGTGGTGATAGACAAATAGGATTTTGGCATGTATTCTAATTGGGTAGTAGTCTTTCACTACATCCATATCCTAGATAGGGTTTTCTAGAAAGAAATAAAATAACTAGGAAAAGTTTGCATGCAATCCTATTGGCTGGTTTTCTTATCTTCTATTTTTATCATGATGATCAATAACTTCTAAAAAAAAAGACTGAGAAAAATAATTAAAAGGGAGCTTCTTGCATGTATTGTAATTGGATGGAGGTCTTTCCTGTTGAATATAGACATTAGAGTATATAGAATCTTTTTATTTTTAGTATTATGTATATAATCTGTGATTGTATCAATCATTGATTTAATATTGTTTCCTTATTTATATCGTTTCCTAAATTGTATCATGAATCTATTATATATACATGGCCTCTACCTCATTCATATGTAAGCCAAATAATTCTTTTCATTCTTTTTGGTATCAGAGCTAGGTTAAGTACCTAGTAATTTTGCTTCACCAACGGACGACAGCCTTGCCTTGGCCGCCCACTGAATCTCAACCCATTCCACTGCCATATTTTCTTTCAGTATCTCTTCGTGGTGATCTCTTCCTCTATCCACTAGTTTATTCCTATTCCAAATATCTCTATCATATTTTTTTTTACTCGCAATCCATTTTTTTTTTGTGTGTGTTTCTGCTCCACTTTGTCTTTTCCTCTATTTTAACCTCAAATAGGTTTCTATCTTCAAGCCTATTTGAGTTTGAGGGGGGTGTTATACCTATATCATGGTGAGCATAGTGATATACCATGTGAACCACCTAAGCCACCCTATCTGGCACACAACCCAAGTCACCCCTTCTAGCGTACAACTTGAGATGCCCCCTTGGTGCACTACCTAAGCCGCTCCTTGGTGCACTTTCTAATAAGTCACCCCTTGGCGCACTTAGTCATCTGTTGCCATCATTGTTTAGCATGATGTCATAAGTTATGTATGTGCCACGCTTGCTGGTTCAACATCCAGTTCTCTACATCGGTCCGACATGACCCCTTTAAACTTTCTCGACATTGATTCCAGTTAGTCTCTACAACGGTCTGACATGACCCCTTAAACTGTCCTGACATTGATTTCGGTTAGTTCCTACAACTGTCCAACATGCCCGTAAACTGTCCCGACATTGATTCTGGTCAATTCTTACAATGGTCCAGTATGACCTTAAACTGTCCTGACATTAGTTTCGACCAGTTTCTAGAATGATCCGGTACGACCATAAACTATTTCCCGGCATTAGCTTCGACCTCTGATGCCGACCAGGGTCTTATTGGCTGCCGACCAGGGTGTTTTCTAGCCATAGATGCTTCAGTAGCTTTTCTAGAGCAGTTCAGTCCCTTTTTTTTTTTTTTTCCCTTTCCAGGGTGTGGTGATGATATATTAAGCACTTTTTGGCCTTTTTTATTTAGTGGACTACCAGATTTGTTCGGAAGCATTTATTTGGACAAGCATTGAGTTTTTTCTAACTTCTTCTAGTCATCCATTGACAAGCTGCGATTATTGAATATCTTTACACCAACTTGAAGGAGAGTGTTGAATATAGAAATTAGAGTATATAGAATCTTTTTATTTTTAGTATTGTGTACATAATCTGTGATTTTGTCAATCACTGATTTAGTATTATTTGCTTATTTATATCATTTGCTTATTTATATTGTTTATTAAATTATATCATGAATATATTATATATACATGGCCTCTACCTCATTCATGTGTAAGCCAAATAATTCTTTTCATTCTTTTTTTCCATCCTTGTTAATGTTATGACACACCCTAGTCTTTAGGTACATGGCTGTGACAACCCCATTTTCTTATCATAATTGCATTTATTTAATTACATGATGTGTGTTTGATTTATTTGTATCTGTTTGATTTGTGAAATATCTAATACGAAATTCGTTTTGAATCAGAAATTGAAAGTCTAAATGAATTCAGAAACCAAAATTGATGACCTCAAATAGTTTTGTTTAATATTTAGAGTCATTTGAGGAATTTAATTAAAATTTGATTCAGATTAAAAATTATTAGGAATAATCAATTAGATGCAAGTGGGATTAATTAGTCTTCAACATACTTGATTAACCTAAGCTAATCCTAACTATATATATGACTCAAGAAGAGGTTTGAGCTCATTTCTATCTTATTGTGTTGAGATTTAGAGAGAGAGAGAGAGAGAGAGAGAGAGAGAGAGAGAGAGAGAGATTAAGTTTAGAGAGAGAAGCCAAGAATTTGAAGAATTGGCTAGAGAAGACCAAGATTTTGGAAGAACATACTAAATTCAAGACTCTAAGTAAGGATTTGAACCTTAATTCATATAGACTATCCATCTAGCTAATGAATTCATGAAGGAATTGAGATTATATGTAAGTTAATTGAAAGGAATTAGCTTGAAGATAATGAAAAATGAATTAGACATACATGCATGCATAATTATGTAATATTTCATCAAGTTGAGCATGATTTTTGTTATCTATGTTGAATTTGTAATTTAATTGTACATGCATCCTTGATTTACAAAGTTTTCAAGGTTTAATTTCATGTTTTAAAAATCTTTGAAAAAGAGTTTGAAAACAATCTTTATTGCATGAAGTTTTGAGTTCAATTTTGTTCAATTCTTGATGTTTTGAGGTAATGGTTTCAAATTGGTTATGTATACATGTTTTCCGACGTGTATCCTTGATTTTGAACCAGTCATGCAAGCTTTAAACCTTGAATTGTGTTTTGGAACTTAAACATCCAGTTTTGAAAACCCAGAATTTGACCTTATCGCTCGAATGATGAAGTTGTTGCTTGAGCGCACATTTTTATCATCTAGTACTTTTGTAGAGTTTTACAAACCGCTCGAGCCACCAATAGTTCGCTTGAGCTCACTAAGTTAATTCATACATTCTGCTCGAGCAATCAAGTCTTCGCTTGAGCCTACATTGGAGGCATCCAGAATCTCATTTTGTGGACTTAGATACTAAGAGCAATCATTCATCGCTCGAGCAACGAAAACTTCGCTCGAGTGAACACTCTATTTTCAGCAAGTAATGTATAATACTCTTATGTGCATACTTTCACTCCCATATTCTTTTAAGCATTCTTAGGCATTGTTTAGGTCTCATTAAGAAAATAATAAGCTAGAAACCTACCTAAGGATTTTGATTAAGTAAAGGGTATTTGTTTGAATGGTTTCAATGTGTATTTGTTATATGTTTTGTGTAGGTTGGACACTCGAGGTTTAGCAATTGTTCAAGCCCAATGTGAGTAGTATCTCTATAAAGATATGTTCGAAATGTTTTTTGAAATTTTTTACATGAATGATATTATGAAATGTTATTTTATATGAATGAATGAAGATCTTTTTTTGTTAAATGTATTCGTGGCATCCTTTAGTGAGGCCTTACTTGGGGGATATAATACCATGGCCCTTCAGTTATTGGATTTACAGAGATCTTTGATGTTAGACCCGAGTGGTCCTTTCGATAGACCTTCATGGTCTCTTTGCTTAGATTTAGATGCTGCTTTTTGTAGAAGTTCCCGAACGTCCCGGGAGGAATCCCGTTTTGTTCATTTGGGCTCACTACAATTCGGACTCAATGTCACGGTTCTGAATCTAATCCCGCAAAGTGCAATGCGAGACCGATAAATTGCCAAAGAGTCCAAATCCAGCAAATCGTTTTGAAAAATAGATTTTTAGAAAGAAGTACCAAACATGGACTGTTTTGCCAGATACAGAGTCACCACCTAAATATTTTATTTTGGAGGAATTTAGGAAACCCTAACTCATGCCTAAGGCCACGTGCCCGTCATCACCAAAGTTTCCTCGGCTTGGAAACTTGGGTACAATTGGGGAAGGTCATGCAATGAGCACCCCCGCTCGCCCGATCAAAGATCGGCCACTACTAAACATGATATCTTGTTTTTGAAAACACATGTGCTCTTATTCCGATTATTAACCTAGAATTACTATGTGATGCGCACAGCATACAAGTATAGATTAGTTTGCCTAAGTTGGAACAAAGCATCGTATATCCGTTTGTTTTGAAAATGGATTGAAGTTTGCTACTCGCAAGTAGGCTGAAACACGAGTTTCGACGAATTATTCCAATTCAAGCAACCTAACCTTCACCCACAGGCATTCAGGCAATTATATCACATAAGCACATAGCCTCATGGTAAGCATGCTATCATGGCAGTCAATCACACGCATGCAAGGATGTTAAAGCATAAACACTTACCGAGTACTCCAAGCCAAAGAAAGAAGCTAATTAGAAAACATGCATGAATCCTAACTATGCTGAGATGCCTAATGCAACACATGCAAGAATGCAACTAAGATAGGCTCGGCTATTCTAAGATGGCATATGAGATGCTACAGGTAACATGTATTCAACTTGGAATTGAAATACAATGCAGCTAGCATGATGCGTCGAGCCCGGTGCATGCAATACAGATGAATGAATGCAAGCATGCGAACATATAGATGCTAAGTGAAACATGCCCTAAAACTAACCATCATAAGCTGGTAAATAAAAGGGAGAAAGACGTGGGGTTGGAAGACATGCATCACACACACGCACACTTATTACAAAGTTCGCCCTCTCACGGAGGGTCTGAATAAATAATACAGAACCAACTAACTAATCTAAGCTAACTAAACTAGTTATTACATAACCGAAATGAATAACGAGTTACAGCTAAATATTACATAACATTAATTAATTAACAAATTAAACTAAGGAAGCAAATAAATTAGCATGCAAGCTACATGAAATGGACTGCCTTAGCTCTGTTCCGAATGATAACGGATGCATGCATGCTCGTGTCGCCTTGTTGGAGAATCCATCGCGATGTCTCAACTCGCCTTTGTTTGCAATTGAACTCAGAAACTTGCACAAAGCTCCAAGGAGACGAAACTCCACCCCGGGAATCTAGGGGAAGGCTACCAACCAGCTATAGGCATTGGAGACCACCTACCGACCACCCTTGGTGGTGAAAACCAGAAAAGGTGGTCGGTCTGCCAGAAAACCAGGTCGGCCGGCCAGTTTCTTCTCCTGGTTTCTGCATTTTCTGCAACAAAGGCAAGAGAGAGAGAAGGCAAAGTATTTTCGACATATGTGTGCCTGACCACTCTCCCCGTCATTGCATAAGCTCAGGGAGTGTAGTCCTCGATCCTCGTGCCATCAATCATGCATCTCGATGCATGATGGCCGGGGAGTCGAATTGCACGACTCAATGTGAAATGAATGCGCATGTAAACACCTAAAGCCAACAACTCTACCATGGATAGTCAATAGTGTCGGTGACCAAGAATCGAGGCACGCTTCATCACTTTGAATACGAAACGTCCCTCGTTTCCCGTGTTTGGACTAAACCCTACTCCAAACACAATGCAACAAACAATGTATGGACAAATGCAACTCTAGCATGCGATCTAAATGCAATGCAACTAAGTGATGCGAAGATGCACGGAATGACATGCAAGCATGAAAATGGCATGCATAATGCTATGAACTAATCAATGGTATACTCAATGCACATGGATTATATGGCATGCATACACAATGCACGAACATACGCGATGTTATGAATGAGGCATACGCAATGCAATGATCAAACATGCGATAACATGGACTATAGGGCATACACAATGCAAGATGGACTTAAACCAAGATGGATGGGCCTCGGCCACACCCAAATCAGTGGCCAATATGATGAAAATGAGGCCACAAGGTACATGCAAACATGCACAAATGCAAGGGACCAAACCTAAGGAACAAAGTGCAACTCTACCAAAGCATGACAAGGATGAAATATGGCATACAATGACACATGTTCCAGCTCTGAAATGACATACAAGATGGTCCCGAATCATGCAAACAACTCACCCGATGCATGTTGGATGGCACAATTACCGAAATTAGTGAAGTGCATTACACTGGAGGCATGCAAAGCGATGCCCAAATGACCAAACTAACCCCAAATAGTCCCTATGTAGACCCAAAATAGTGGCAAAGTGGACTAAAATGATGGCTTGCAATGCACAAAAATGAAGCTCATGCAATAGCCCAAAAATAAGGCATACAAGCGCAACTCTCAAACGCATTTAAAGAGTGGAAAACATGGGAATGTGACACAAGTGTAAGCTTTGAAATAACTTGTTCAATGATGCCAAAACATGAAAACAACTCAAGTTAAGCATGCAAGAGGCTTCAAAACTCGAAGCTAGGCAAGGGTATTACACTACAAGCATCATTCGACCATGGGACCTCAAAACAGAGCTAAGGCAGCCCAAATCATGAATAAAATCAGTTTAGAACATGGCCAAAATATGCTAGAATCAAGGGCCAAAACAACATGCAATGTGAGCTAGTGAACAGGGATTACACTACAAGCATATGAAGCATTCAAGAGGCCACTAAACCAGCAAAATTCAGAAACATGACAGGCCAAATAAAGCCCCAAAACCCATTGAAACATGATCAATGCATGCAAGAATATCATGCTCCTTTGATAGGCTATAAGAGGGGTTATTCTACACATGAAGGCTCCTTTGATAGGCCAAAATGCAAGCAAACAAGATCAAAAAGAGAGAGGGTCACCCCTCTCTAATTTAGGACCTCAAAACCACATGCCAACCATTGAAAATCCACTGGATTTCAGTGGCTAAAAGGCCAAGCAAGGACTAGCTCAAAGGCCCTATGGCATGGCACAAAACAAGGCCAAATGAGGCATGCAAGAGGGTAGAAGATCCCCAACACCAAAAGGGCCTTAAACAAACATCAAAAGGACCTCAAAACAAGACTTTTTTCAGTTGAAAAAAAATCTCAAATATGCATGCAAATAAGGCTAAGAGATGGATCAAAATAAAGCTTAAAAGAGAGAAAAAGTGTGTTACCCTTGAAGCTCAGCAAGACAGCAACTTCTGGACCCAAAACCCAACTCCTTAACCTCTGAAAATGGCCTCCAAGAAGCTCCAAGAAATAGTGGAAGGGTTAGGCTATGAGGTGGTGTGCAAAGGTGCAAGAACAATACACTTTTTGAGCCAAAATAGAGAGATATAGAGGGAGATGTATTGTATGCCTTCAACAAAACTTCTGAACCCTCACAAAGGAGGGGGAGGTCCTCTTTTATAGCCAAAAGGGACCAAAGCTTCTCAAAGAAGCTAAAAACCAAGGTTGAAGATCCTCCATACACGTGTATGGAGGATCCAGTCTGTGCCTTCCAGCTGGCACTGCTGGCAACAACTCACAGAGACAAAATTGGGGGAGGTAGGCCGACCAGTTCAGGTGGTCGGCCGACCACTTCCCCTGGTCGGCTGACCAATTCAAAAGGTTCAACTCAATAAAAGGTGGTCGGTAGCCCCATTTGATGGTCTCCATATTGAATGCAAGCTAGTGGCATGGTGGGAGACCAGTAAATGTGGCTCAAAGACCAAGGAGACCAGCTTCCTGACAAGAAAATCAGCTGGCGGGAGAAAAGTGGTCTCCAAGGAGAAAAGGTGGTCTCCCACCCTTGTACCACCTCCCAAACAATGAAAACAAGGTCCATGCCAAAAATGAATCAAGACGGATGAAAAACGAGGGTTCAGGGGTCAAAACGCGTAGTCGGGTGCCCCGAAAACAGGCTGTTAAGCATCGAAAGTGGCGCGCGACCACAAAGGTGGTCTCTCAGGCCATAGTGTCCCTCTAGAGAGAGGAAGCAAGGTGTGTACAAAAAACTGTGCCAAACAAAGAAAGTTAAGCGATCCCGAACCGAGGCGCACGCCCGATGGCTCCGAAAACCGAAAACTGGTCTCCAAACGGGAAAAGTAGCCTACGACCACGAAAAGTAGCCTACGGCCACTGAGAGATGGTCTATGAGACCTCTCCCTCCCTTCGGGAAGAGAAAACAAGACCTGGTACAGTGGCCTGTGACCACGAAAAGTAGCCTATGGCCATTGAGAGATGGTCTACAAGACCTCTCCCTCCCTCCGGGAAGAGAAAGCAGGACTTGGTCCGCAAACCGAGGCAAAGCATAAAAGGGTCTCAAGGTCCGGGGGTAAGGACCTCAGCCGAAACTCCGAAACGTCAAAATGAGCACAACATGCGCAATCACCAAGCGCTCAATCGTTGTCGTCTGAGTCTTAAGGTCGGTCAAAAATGGGGTGTCTACACCTTTGAATTAGGCCTATTGGCCCCTTAGTTACTCAATTGGATGCACGTATAATGCTTTGATGATGGATTTTGTTATGGCAAATGCTTTGTTTGAATTCGATATATGATTTGCTTGGAAATAATAAGACATGTTTTCAATTGTGTGGGACTTCATTCATTAACCTCTTTATTTTGGTATTACTTATTAGGCTTTAGCTCACCCCCTTTCCCTATAGGTGAGCATTTGGGAGATTAGGCTTAGTGTTGTGACCTCATCCTGCCCTAAACAGGATATTAGTTATGACCGACCAGCAGTGCCTGACTACCAAAGGCCTAGCAAAATAAGACAAGACTGGACTGAAAACATTGGGCTTATGCAGAATACATTGTCCATCAATTACCAAAATCCTATTCAAAGCATGTGCATAAGTCATATGATACAAAACAAGCAACTTTATTTATTTACAATTGACATTTACAAGCTCAACATCCAAAAGAAAAGTATAACATTTACAAATCTACGATTAACAAAAGCCAAAACTCATATACAAGATCGTCCTCCTAAGTAGTAACTTCCAAAAGTAGAAAAAGAAAAGTAAAAAGACTTCTAACTGGATCTCTTCTTCTCAACCTGTTCTTTAGCATCACCTATATACATATAGGAGAGAGGGGTGAGTCAAAGCACAAAGAATAGCAATATAGTAAAGTTCTATATGAATGAATACTGTGGGAGTCGAATTTTATCAGATCCATGGGGACGGATAAGCGTGTCCGGTCCGAAACGTAACCTCTATTCAGCACATACCCCAATCAATCAATCAGGGAGTCGAATAGAATAATCAGTACCTCAGCCGGTAGAACAGATGTCGAGTAGAGGTACATGTAACTGAACAAGGATGGGCCCAACCCAAAGAGAATACTATAAATACAAGATCTTCAGTTCTAGAAAGGTATGTGAGAATTATTAAGCTTAACTTAGAAAACAAGTAATCTTGAGTGCAGAGACTGACTTGCCCGTCAGAGTGCTAATTCCGGCACCCCCGACCGGAGTGTTTGTTCCTTTTCAGGTGACTAGCAGAGGATCACGAGCGTCCCCCTAGGATCATAAGAGTATTTCCAAACCACTTCACCACAATTGGCGCCGTCTGTGGGAATACTCAAACACATCCATGGCGAGCGTAACGGAAGACCCTCCGATAGTCACTGATGAAACCACACAGAGAGACTAGAGCCCGCTTCGATTAAAAGCTTCCGCCAACTCCAAAAATCCTTCAGGGCAAGGTTCATCACTAATGAGGTCCAGCCAAAGCAAGTCGATTCCCTCTAGGCAATGCAGATTCAACCGGGGGAAACCCTTTGTGCCTACTCGGTGAGGTATTAGAAATGTTTCAATCTGGTAGACGATGCTTGCAATGACTCCATGGCCATCATCGCCTTCAAGATGGGGCTGCATCCCGATGGCGCTCTCCGCAGCTCTTTGATCAGACGGCCCCCAAAAACAGTTTGGTCGTTGATGAAGAAAGTTGAAGAATACTATAAAGTGGAAGATGATGCCTTGAGGGTTAAAGTCGGCAATATGACCAACAAGACGGCTCATGCTGAAATTGCTCAGCCACTAAATTTTGTAGCACCTCAGAGCCTTGAACCACGGCATCGGGCGAAACGAGATAAGAGACGAGATTCCCGCCCATCAAGTGACAAATGCTACCACCAAGAAAATGAACAGCTGCAAGTTGTTAGCAGGCGCACGAGGCGCGCTGACAAGAAATATATAGAGTTGAAAGAGCCGATCAGTGCGGTTATGTCCAAAATCCAACACCTTCCGTTCTTCAAATGGCCGTCAAAAATGGTGGGGCCTCCCGACACGAGAAGACGGGATAGACGGTGTGAGTATCACAAGGACCATGACCATGATACTGATAATTGTTATACACAGAAGGACCTCCTGGAGGAATTAGTACAAGATGGCCGGCTACAACAGTACGTCCGAAAAGGCAACCCAACCAAAGCAATAGCCTTGAGACAAGATTCACCTCTGCTCGGCGTGATACAGATAATATACAGCCTGCCAATGTCATCGACGGTGCATGCGATTCAGTCGAAGTCTGACCCTCAAGACCAACTCACTCCGGCTAAACGGCCCCATGAAGCCGAGGGCATTACTTTTGATGATTCGGATTTGGTCGGAGTAACACTGCCCCATATTGATCCCTTGGTAATTGAGTTACGTGTAAACCGATTCACAGTTGAGCACGTACTCATTGATCCGGGGAGCACATCAGAGATTATGCACTATAAGACATTTACCAAACTCGGCTTCTCCGAATTGGATCTCTCTCCGGCCCCTTACCCACTATTCAGCTTCAATGCCAATCCAGAGTACTTGTTGGGGAAAATCAGACTACCCATTCGAGCAGGCTCCCGAACAATGGATGTGAAATTCTTGGTCGTCAAGCTGCCGTCGCCGTATAATCTCATCATGGGGCGATCCTGGTTGCATATTATGCAGGCCGTGCCAAGCACCTATCATCAGCTGCTACGCTTCCCGACAGAACACGGTATTGAGCAAATCCGTGGCTCCCAGAAATCGGCACAAGAATGTTATCTTCTTGCTGAAAAAACGCCAAAGGAACTGCAGGTGAATTCCATTGAGGTGCCCGATCGAGAGAGCCTCGATGATGTTGGGCGGCTCCCAAATGAAAAGGCCACAGAAGGCTTAGACCGAGTTGAAATCGATGGAAGCCCAGACAAGTTCTTCTTGGTCGGGGTCTCCCTGAATCAGGCCGACAGACAGTAGCTAATCTCTTTCCTGCTCAGCAACCTTGATGTCTTTGCGTGGACTCCATATGAGATGCCGGGTATAGATCATTCCGTTTCATAGCACCATTTGAATGTCGATCCTAAGTGCAAGCCGATCATTCAGAAAAGCCAGCGGTCAGCCGCAGAGTACACTGCCGCCGTTGTTGAAGAGGTTGGCTACATGGCTCAGACAAGATCACCAAGACAAGATCATTCAGAAGTGACCTACCATACATGGCTCTCTAATACAGTGGTGTGAAGAAGAAAAATGGGACTTGGCGAGTGTGCTTCGACTTCACAGACCTAAACAAAGCCTGCCCCAAGGATTGTTTTCCCCTACCCAGAATCGACCAACTTGTAGATGCAACAGCACGCCATCAACGTATGAGCTTCCTTGATGCTTACAGAGGCTACCATCAAATCGCCATGCATCCAGAGGACCAGGACAAAACTGCATTCCTCACCTCAAGAGGAACTTACTGCTACATAGTTATGCCTTTTGGGCTGAAGAATGCAGGGGTAACCTACCAAAGACTGGTCACCGCCATGTTCAAGGAGCAACTCAACCACACTATGGAAGTGTACATTGACGATATGGTGCTCAAGTCCAAGGAAGAGCAGAATCACATAGTCGATCTAGAAAAGACATTTAGCATTCTACGCAAATATAGAATGAAGCTGAACGTTTCCAAATGTGCGTTTGGGATCGGCTCTGGCAAGTTCTTGGGTTACATTGTCAACCACCGAGGAATCGAGGCTAACCCGAGGCAAATCACAGCAATCTTGGAACTCGGCTCCCCTCGTTCAGTAAAAGAGGTTCAAAAGTTGATGGGGATGGCTGCCACACTCAACAGGTTCGCCAGTCGGTCTACAGATCGCTGCCGACAATTCTTTCATACATTACAGCAGGTAAAGGCTTTTGAATGGTCCGTCGAATGCGAAGCCGCTTTCAACGGCCTCAAGACCTACCTCTGCTCAGTACCACTCTTGACAACACCTGCTGGTAGTGACCTGCTCATTTTGTATTTGGCAGTTTCTGACAAGGCCGTCAGCGCTGTACTAATAAAGGAAGAGCTGGGAGAGCAATGACCAGTGTATTATGTGAGCAAGGCAATGGTTGACGCTGAAACACGCTACCTTCCACTGGAAAAACTCATCCTAGCCCTAGTCATGGCGGCAAGAAAACTGATGCATTACTTCCAGGGACATAGCATTGGGGTGCTAACAGATTATCCCCTCCGATCAGTACTACGAAGTGCAGAAGCATCAGGACATGTTTCAAAGTGGGCTCTTGAACTCGGCCAGTACGACATTCAGTTTCTTCCTAGAACCTCAATCAAGGGACAGGTGCTTGCCGACTTTGTTGCCGAATTCACTAGGGGTCTTGCCGATTTCAAGTCCGATGAAATTCGACCGAAGCCGAACGGGAGAATTTATGTTGGGGACATTTGGCAGCTGTACTGTGATGGATCATCCAATCAGCGGGGCATCGGAGCCAGAGTTGTAATCATGGCTCCCGACGGCGCAATAATTGAGCAAGCCATCAAGCTCGGCTTCGAAGCATCAAATAATGAAGCCGAATACGAAGCCCTTCTAGCCGGTTTGTGGAATGCACATCTTCTGGGAGCTCGGCGTTTGCTTGTATTTTGCGATTCAAAACTGGTGATTAATCAGCTAAAGAGGGAGTACGCGGCAAGAAACGACTGTATGGCGACTTATATGAAAACGGCCCACTCCTTGCTGGAAAAATTTGACCATCATGAATTGAACCAGATAACATGTGATCAGAACACATATGCAGATGCCCTTGCCTGCCTAGCCTCCGCCATTAACTCAGAGATTAAACGGACCATCGAAGCAGGCTTCATCTCGGAGCCGAACATTGGCCCTTCGAAGGAAGTCTAGGTCAATGTTATAGAAGCCAGACCGAGTTGGATGGATCCCAATGCTGCATTCATGTCTTCCGACAGCGTTTCTCCAGCGTTTCAGCCTCCCAACCTTGAAATTGACAGCTTTTGATATGGGCCAAAACGACATGATGCTGGCCTTGGATTTGGTTCTAATTAAAGAACGAAGGGACCGTGCCCTCGCATCCATGGCGCGGTATCAACAGCAGCTTGCTAAGTCGTATAATCAACGTGTTCAGTTGCGCCGCTACACACCAGGAGAGTTGGTCCTGAAGTAGGTACTGCCAGCTGCCAAGAAACCGGCTGATGAAAAATTGGGTCCTAACTGGGACGGCCCCTATCAGATTGATTCGATCGTAGGAGTAGGGGCATATCGGCTCAAAGACATGTCAGGAAGGAGTCTGCCACGGCCTTGGAACTCCACGCATTTACGCAAATTTTATCATTGACCCGACTTGTGGGATATGATGCTTGTTCTGAACGGTTCGCCATGTACATCTCATTTTCTGTAATGCAAAGATCCCTATTTACTCACTACAAATTCCAGTTCAACGATGTTCCGAAAAAGCCTCCGGATTCGGAGCGCCCTTCGTGGATATCACGATTGGCCAAATAAATTCTCTGGATTCGGAGCCCCATCGGCGCATGACGTCTTTGGGCCGAAAAAGCCTCCGGATTCAGAGTGCCCTTCGTGGATATCACGATTGGCCAAATAGTCTCTGGATTCGGAGCCCCATCAGCGCATGATGTCTTTGAGCCGAAAAAGCCTCCGGATTCGGAGCGCCCTTCGTGGATATCACGATTGGCCAAATAAAGTCTCCGGATTCGAAGCCCCATCGACGCATGACGTCTTTGGGCCAAAAAAGCCTCCGAATTTGGAGCGCCCTTCGTGGATATCACGATTGGCCAAATAAAGTCTCCGGATTCGGAGGCCATCGGCGCGTGACGTCTTTGGGCCGAAAAAGCCTCCGGATTCGGAGCGCCCTTCGTGGATATCACGATTGGCCACATAAAGTCTCCGGATTCGGAAGCCCATCGGCGCATGATGCCATTGCGCCGAAAAAGCCTCCGGATTCAGAGCGCCCTTCATGGATATCACGTCTTTGGGCCGATTGGGCCTTTGAATTCGGAGCGCCTCATGGATACCACGATTAACCAAATAGATTCGAATTCGGAGGGCCATCGGCGAATAACCCCTTTGGGCCATCAGCGCAGCACGTCTTTGGGCCGATTAAGCCTCCGTGCGTAATATAATTATGCCGATTAAATACTTAATATAACTGCTCTCATACTGAGCCGCTGAAATGACTAGTTATCTCGGGCCGGTCAATTTTTATACAATAAAACATGCAAACACGTATGTGCCGAATAAAAATTACATCGAAAGAAACAGTTGAAATAGACAATGTACAATGTACTATTATCCAAATTAAAGCCTCCATAAACAAAGGCCGAAAAATGCAAATTTCAGATAAGATTGTTTAAGCCACATAAACGTAATTAAAAACGTGCGCACATTCGGAATAAGCATTTTTATTAAAATTAACCCAATAAGTACATAATTTCACTTTCGATCTACGTAATCATTTCAAGGTTTTCTTCGGTTCGGCAGCTTCTTTGCCATCACTCTTCTCAATTTTGAAAGTGGAGAAGGGGAAATCATTCTATTGGTACAACGGAAACGCCGGATCCAACCCTACTGCCTGGAGACTCTCAGCTTGGTAAAGTGCCTTGATCCAACCGTGCCTAAATCCACGATTTTCACATCGGCAAACTTCTTCAGCGAGTTTCTCCTTGGTTTTCTAAATTCCGATCTTTCGGCCGTCGTGAAAGCCTTTTTCATAGGCCGCAGCCCTCGCAGTCTTGATCGCGAACATGCTGGCCGGGTTCCGATCGGCGATTGCATCACTAATCAGTCGTTGAGTAACCCTCTCTTCCATAACTGGGTTTGGGTGGCTGGCCGATTGAGGCTCGGTGGACTTTATTTTCCTGAGCTCACGCTCGGCCTTCTCGGCGCGAGCTTCTAACTTCCGAATGCATTCATCTCTCTGTTCTATATCACGGTGAGTGGCACGGAGACGCATGCCGATCTCGCAAGCTGTGTATAGTCCCCTCACCGCCCCGTGAACGCCTTCACGAAACACTTCGAAGTCCTACCAACCTACCATCGATTGCTGAACTTCGGGTGGAAAAATCTGTCAGGCAAACTCGACTGCCACATTTGGATCCCGAATAATTGAATCCACTTCTGTCATTGGTCTATTACCCACTAAGATCGCGAAACTCAATGGGCGAGAAGTCACGTCGGATTCCCTTCCAGGACGGGGTTAAGAAGACTTACGCTGTGGCTGTTTGTCCCTCCTGGACGACCTGCTTCGACGACGAGGAGATTGGTGTCTCTCCCGATCCCTCGAAGTCCTACTGCCCGTGCGTGAAGGTTAACTGCTTCGACTCATGGCTCCACCTAGCTCAGCTAGCGTCTTCACTTCACCTCTGCTATTAAAGAAAAGTCTATTTGACATTCGTACTTGTTTAATCTTCCTTAAAGAGCTGGACTGAGTTGCTGATTGAGCACATAAATAGGACCCTCGTTCACGAAGTACACGCCCATTTATTCCCTATGAGGGCAGCACCTCTGAGGAAATCTCATTAACATTAAAGCGTCAACAGCCCAGCGTCGACTGAGTCATCTGCCCCAATCGCCCCATCAACCACTGATATTCGGCGTTCTACGATCATGAACCAGCTGGGGAAAGGGCAAATTCATCAATCTAGTCGGCTTGAGTGCCCCAGCCGTTCCATGAATCGATTCTTCAGTACAAGATTCATAAGTAACATGTCATTCGGCGTTCTACGATAATGAACCAGCTAGGGCAAGGACAGATTCATCAATCTAGTTGGCTTGAGTGCCTTAGCCGTTCCACCGAATCGATTTATCAGTACAATATTCAAAAATTCATTTTGTTTATGATTACATTAGATTAAATCAGATCCCTAAATTTAATCAGCTTTTAAGTCTGCCGTCTCACGTAATTTTGACATTTTGTTCTAACTGCTGATTCTCCTAATTATGTACAACAAACAATACGAGAAATAACTTGAGAGCATATAAAATTTTCATTCATAAATTGGGCGCTACCAACGGACATTTTACATATGAAAATCCAAAAAAGATGAAGGTCAACTAACAAAAAATACATTGAAATTGAGAAAAGCCTAACAAAACTGGAATGTCACCCAAATCAAGTCTCAGGATCAGACTCAAGCGGCTCAACGTCCACTTGCTCGTATGGAATTGGCATGGCCAATGTAACTCCAGCGGCAGTAAGGGCTTTGAGCAAGCCGTGTCTGAATCCCCGATTCTCAAATTTGGGGACTTCTTCTACGTAGTCATTAAAGGCGGCGCTCTTCCTAGCCTCGAACGCCGCGGAAGCCTCAGAGTCAGCTCTTTTCTTGGCCTGCTTCAACTCTTCAAACTCGGCCTCTAGTTTTGCAAGCGCCTCCTTGGCTAACTTGAGCGATTCCTCGCTCGCGTTTGCCCTCTCCTCGGCGTCAGATCTGAGTTGATCAACAGTCCTAGCCCTTTCCTTCTCGGCCTTGGCCCGCACACTTTCCATTGCGGCTCTTATTGCCTCAAACTCCGCCCTGCTCCTTTGACCATCGACTTTCGATTGCAAGCGGCCAATCCTTTCAACGGCTTTATGCTGGCGGCGCCCTAATTCAGCTATCCTTCCAACCGTCTGCAAAACAAAGGATCGTCACATTCCAAAAAACATCGAATACAAACCAAACCAACAAAGGAGTTAGTCACATACCAGAAGGGCTGACTGAGGAGCTAATGCTACCGTTACCAAATCCGGCTCAGCACAAAAGGTCGCCTTGTCAGCTGGTAAGGAGACCGAGGCAGCTAAACTCAGTGCCACAGCTGGATCTTTCAAAGCCGACGCTTCAGAGGAGATCGGCATGTTTTTTATCTTTGGCTCAATAACAAAAGGAGCAACCACAGCTGACTCCTCTAAGCGTGGCCGTTTATTAATGGGTCCCTCTTCAGAGCTGTCCTTGTCCTCAGCGCTTCGCTTTTCGCCCCAATCCTCTAAAATCGGCCGCTCTTCTGTAATTGGACACTCGACATCTTTTTCCGTCTCAGCCACAACAACGTGAGTCGTTTCTTCTACGACATTAGGATGAACAGATTTAGTCGGAACAAGTTTGGAACGAATGGCCTCGGTGTTCGGCGTTTCTCTTCCGCGCCATCTGCGTCAGATTTTCCCCAGCCATATCCTCAGAGTAATCATCGGGAAGGTCTCCCAAGTTTGTAAAAATATCTTTGAAGGCGTCCCCTCGGCTTGATGTAGACGGAGGGTCAGAAGAGTTCAATCCGGCTTCCTCGAAGGCCGAATTAATAGCTTCGTCAACTTCCACGGCTAACCGGTCTGGGTACTCGGCGATTGGTTCAGCCACTTGTTCTTCCACGTGTTCAGAATCAGATGATTCTAAGCCGATCTGCCTCAAGTTTTTGAAGCTGGGGAAGATGAGGGCTGTAAGATGGTTGCCGCCTTGCGCGATTGGAATATTGTCTGCCACCGAGAACGTCGTGTAAGTTGGCTCGTACCGCAAAAGAATATGGGCTGCCCTCCCTTGTTTTTGAAGGTCTGGACGACCGACGAATTGTAGCGCGGTTTTAATTTCTGTGAGCACAGCGTCGTCGTTTGAAACCAACACTCTCTTCAAATCATTGCCTGCATAAACAAAACGATAAGATGAATATAATGCCGAATAAATTTATATGGAAATAACGGAAACAAGTAATCCAATCGGCCACCTGGTTCTCCGTTTTTCCTTGGCACCGGGTCTAGGCGATCTTCACCTTCGCCAAACTCCCAATTGCCGCAGACGACAACCATCACGTCGTCGACACTCTTGCCAGAGCTGGCAAGCATAGTCACTAAGTGATGATCAGTATCCTTGGCTCTAAGAAAGTAGCACCTTAGCCGGCCAGTAGATTTGGCTAGGACGTAATAGTGCCGAATGGTGAGAATACCTAAATTGATCTTAAGACGGCGGTTTAGTTCTACGATCCCCATTATGATGCGAAAGAAATTCACGTTGGGCTGGGAAGGGATTAGACCCCTGTATCTAAGAACGGCCCTCAAAAATGGGTGAAAGGGAAAGCGGACTCCGCCCTCAGCAATTGATAGGAGAGGAAAGACGATTGTGCTCTCATCTTCCCTTTGCATATCAATGGTGTTGTCTACCAAAAGTGACAGATGGACGTCATCAAAGATTGAGAAATGGCGTCGAAAGCCGGAGATTCGATTCGCCGAAATGAGCTCTTTCAGATGTTTTGCCATTTTTTGGCCAAACCCAAGGATTACGGAAAGTTAAAAACAAGTAAGGAAGCGAGATCAAAAATGAAGGAGGAGAAGACTTACAAGAGACGAAGGGAGAAGCGAGAAGCAAGGAGTTGTAGAAGCCGCGAAGAGACAGAGTTGCACTAGAGGGCGAGCAAGATATCTTTTGAATATTCGGGACATATACTCGAAGAGACAATTTCAAATCATATTAAATGGAAGCAGTGTACGAAGGGGCGGGAAGGCGTTATAATGACTAAGAAGCGTGTGCGCGTTTTGACACGCATTGGGGAGAGGGTTAACCGCCGAATTTTTGACTTCCCAGGCTAGAAGCCAAACACACCGACTAACTGATGCTAGTAGGGTGTTTGGGGGGTAATTGTGGGAGTCGAATTTCATCAGATCCATGGGGACGAATAAGCATGTCCGGTCCAAAACGTAACCTCTATTCGGCACATACCCCAATCAATCAATCAAGGAGCCGAATAGAATAACCAGTACCTCAGTCGGTAGAACAGATGCCGAGTAGAGGTACATGTAACGGAACAAGGATGGGCCCAGCCCAAAGGCCCAAAGAGAATACTATAAATACAAGATCTTCATTTTGAAAAAAGGTATGTGAGAATTACTATGCTTAGCTTAGAATACAAGCCTCCTCGAGTGTAGATACTAACTTGCCCATCAGAGTGCTAATTCCGGCACCCCCGACCGGAGTGTTTAGGAGTTGTAGAAGCCGCGAAGAGACAGAGTTGCACTAGAGGGCGAGCAAGATATCTTTTGAATATTCAGGACATATACACAAAGAGACAATTTCAAATCATATTAAATGGAAGTAGTGTACGAAGGGACGGAAAGGCGTTATAATGACTAAGAAGCGTGTGCGCGTTCTGACACGCATTGGGAAGAGGGTTAACTGCCGAATTTTTGACTTCCCAGGCTAGAAGCCAAACACGCCGACCAACTGATGCTAGTAGGGTGTTTGAGGGGCAATTGTGGGAGTCGAATTTCATCAGATCCATGGGGACGAATAAGCGTGTCCGGTCCAAAACGTAACCTCTATTCGGCACATACCCCAATCAATCAATCAAGGAGCCGAATAGAATAACCAGTACCTCAGCCGGTAGAACAGATGCCGAGTAGAGGTACATGTAACGGAACAAGGATGGGCCCAGCCCAAAGGCCCAAAGAGAATACTATAAATACAAGATCTTCATTTTTAGAAAGGATGTGAGAATTATTAAGCTTAACTTAGAAAACAAGTAATCTTGAGTGCAGAGACTGACTTACCGTCGGAGTGCTAATTCCGGCACCCCCGACCGGAGTGTTTGTTCCTTTTCAGGTGACTAGCAGAGGATCACGAGCGTCCCTCAGGATCAGAAGAGTATTTTCAAACCACTTCACCACAAATGCCGATAAATTTTATTAAAACCAAGCACAAGCTCATTTCAAATGTAGTATATTTTGCACATGATAACAAAGCTTAACTTGTAAGCATATACATAGCAATGGACATTCCAAGGCTTTTCGAATAACTTGTCCACAATAGGTGGCAAAGAGCTTAGTTAGCTAGTGGTCATTGGCATGATTTCCAATAATAAACTTGTTCTAAGAAGTCATTTTAATACATCATACAAGAGTATATGATGTTCATTCATAGCAAAGCAATAATATAGTTTCCTTAAACATGCCATACGTTTGCATTTGAAATCATAATTTAAGAACATAACTTTACTACACCACTACTCACAATTGGCTCCTTGCACAAGGGTTTAACTTCCTCGAGACTTGACCTACAAAAACAAGAACAAAGCATTGAATGTCCTAAGTATTAACATAATAAATCGGTTTCTAAACTTGGTTAAATGTTTTCCTTAAATTTTCTTAAGTGTTCTAGCATCATTCTAGGTTTAATTCATACCTTATCTAAGTGTTAAATGAGTGTAAAAAGTGTTTTATGAGAAAGAGGATTGCGAAACAAAAGTGCACACAAAACAGGGGATTTTCGCACGTGCGGAAGCATGCGCATTTTTTCTAGTAGCAAAATGGTTGCGGGAGAAAAGTTGCCGTATGTGCCGGAAGCCCTACCACATGTGCGGTTTTGGGCAAAAATCTGTTGTTCAAAAAATCTGTGTGCTCTAACTTTTTTTCTTCCAATTCCATGCCTAGGGCTCAAGCTAAAACACCTAAAAACATGCAAAATTTATGGAAAACATGAACATATAAACATTTTTCAAATCAAAACTTTACTTATTTCAAGAATCATGGATCAAATCTTTGAAATTTATCAAGAACTTCAAGAATTGAATCTTTTCCAAAACTTTTCTTTTCTGTCATTCAAAACTTGGATTAAGACATGAAATATTCTTGAAACACTAAAGAAAACATGGAGTTTAAGGTTTATATGCATCAAAACTTCAAGAATCACATCAAAGAATTGAGGTTCCTGGGTTATATGCCTTGTTTTTCATTTTTTTTTTCTATACTTCCACCATTTCTTCTCTCAAATCTTCATTTCTAAACCAAATTGATCCTAGTTTCTTTTCAATCTTAGATGTTAGGAGGGTCTATTACAAGAATTTGGGATGAAATCTTATCTTAGAACGCTTTTAGGGTGAGTTTTGGTTGAATCCCTTTGAGTTCCTCTATTTTCTCTTTCTTTTCTCCTTTTCCTTCTCTTTCTCTCCAGTTGATTCTTGAACTTGGCTATATTTTCCATTTGTTTGGTTTGAGAACATAAGGTTTTATTGTGTGTAGTTGGGGCAAAAGTTATAACATCATTAATCCTCTAATCTTGCTTTCTTAGTTTAGCTAATCTAGGTTAGGACTAATTAATCAAGCTCATACTTAATCCTACTTAAGTTAATTAATCCTAATTAAGGTTCTCTAATCATACTTAATTATCACTAATCCTAATTAGCAAATTAACAAATAGCATGAAATGGTCAAGTTTATTAGATTAAAGTCTTTAAGCTCCTTACTTAAGGTTTAGGCATATCTCCTTACTTAAGGTTTAGGCATATCCTATAGTTCTCAAATCAAGTTCTAAGCGATCCCCTATCTCAGAACACATAAAAAAACAAACCATAACATAACTTTTCAAACTTCTTCTTCTTCTCATTCTATTTCTAGCAAGTCCTAATTCGCCCAAATACATAACATATAATATAAATGCATGATTGATAATATACACATGATGCATGAATGGTTTGGTTGTCACACTTAGAGTTGCTTTGGGAGTCTGCCCTTTGTGAAGCCAGCCGTGGAGTGTCTCCGTGATGAGGCATTTACTTGACCTCGAGAAGAGTCAACCTTCTGTTGTTTTGTTAAGTTTTGTGAAATGATGGACATGTATATGTATAAGTCGAAGTTTAAACTTCTTGTAATATTACAAGCTTTGAATGCAATGATGATTATGTTTTGAAGTTTATCATGTAAGCGCAGTTCAATGGACTTGTTTTATTATTGAAGTTCGCTTCTGCTTAAGCCCCATTATGTAATCTATGATCACTGACCAGTTATGATCTAAACCTTTAAAGGCGGGTTTGGGTCGTGACAATGGCTCATTTTCTTCTTCCCCATGTGTTGATAAGACAACACATCCATGTGAGGTGGGCCCTATAAGACAAGACAGATAGATTTATTATATATATTTGATATATCTATCCATCTATCTATTTACTTCTCTCTCTCTCTCTCTCTCCCTCTCTCCCTATATATATATATGCTTCTATGTCTAACATCCTAACTAGTTAGTTTCTTCCTAATTAATTTCTTTAACTAGTTTAATTATTATAAACTTTTGTCTAGATTAAAAGTCTCATATCTAGAATCTTAATCATATGAATAATTAAGGGTGCTGCTATTAGTACCTCATAAATTATTTTGGGCCCCTCTATTTTTTAACCTTTTTTATTGCAATAATAACCTCAAATAAAATTACTAAAAAGGGCATCATAAATTTTGGGATATCCCATCTCACAATTAAACCTACACACCCACTACATCATGAATTAAGATTTATGAGAGCACCCACCTCCATCACCACCCATCCATCTTTCCCAAATTCTACCTTCAAAACCAATCTACCCTCAAAACCTTAAAAACCCTTTGGTGGCAATATTCCAGCAGTAACAATGGCAACCATTTGATTACCTACACTTCCTGACACTGACAATGACAATGACAATGAGTGAAAGTTTTTCTAGTAACCGTAACTCCATAAGACGGGAGGAGTACAACAATAAAAGCTTAGAGGAGGTTCATAGTTTTGATGTTGTTCTTAGCTCAGAAAAGATTGGCTTTATAAGGGTAAGTTTCTTTAAAAAAATGGCAAAAATAATAAAATATGTTTGTCATTTTTTTTGAACTGAACGGAATATTCCCGAACAAATAAGTAATGTTCGGGAATGCAAATCCGAACATGAAAATTTCTTAACACATTGAACGGTCAAAATTGTTAACGCTTGTAGAAATTTTCATTTTTTCAAGTTCAAGAATACAGGCCTGAGCACAAAAATTTCTTAACACTTTGAATGGTCAAAATTTTTTACACTTACAGAAGTTATCAGAAGTAGCCCAAATCTATTATCAGGCTCAAAAGTTATTCCTTCATCGCGTAGCATTGATAATATTGCTGCGTAATTATCTGCTGAACTCATAATTTTATAATATCTACCAACAAAACTAACAAAACCAACCAAACCAATTATTATAATTTTTTTCCTACAAGAGAAGAAGTTACTATGAGAAAACTAAGAAATTATGTATATGTATATAGAGAGAGAGCATATGTGATGACCGGGTGTGTCACTAGCTTCGCTCTTCCTTGTTTAACCTCAGGTTTGCCTTATTAAAGTGCCGAGATTGACTTGGAGTCTTGTTCATCGTTTGAGTTTGCGGTGTCCGGGGGTTTCTCTCAAACAAATTCTTGTTCTCGTTTATTCAGTTTTGAATTTCACCTGTTCCGGAGAGTGAGAGGTCAGGTCCGAAGCAACTTAAATGGAGCTGAGGAAAATTCTGGGCAGCTGGGCCAGGGCCGCATGTGCGAGGTGGGGGCCGCATGTGTGGGGTAAGGCCGCACATGCAGGGTAGGGCGAGCTATGGAAGGTTGCACACTGCCTAAAAGGCAGGTGCAGAGTGAAGGACGGGAAAGGACCACCGCACGTGCGGGGGAGGCACTGCGCACATGCGGGAGAGGGCGCCACATGTGCAGCATTCTGGGTAGTTCGGGAGCTCTGTTTTTTTCTTTCTTCTAGGGCTAAAAGTATCTCATTTTTTTTTTACATCCCGCTCTCTCTAAAAACACTTTTTCTCCTCCTTCTCTCTAAAACCCTCATCAAACACTAAGAATCTTTGATTTCTTACAATCCATTGGGTCTATATTCATCATCTCTCACAAATCTTAGAGAGCAAAGCTAGAACTTCACATTGTGTGGTAGAAATCAAAAATCTCTCATCTTGGCTCTAGGGTTTCTTCTCTCATTTGCTCCAACCCTTGAGATAGGGATTTCCTTGAGTTATATATGCATGTTTTGCAAGATTAAGGTTGATTTTAAAGTTCTCTTGAAGTTTTTTTGAAAGTTTGATTTTGGCTAAAAAATGTAGAGATTTTTTTTTTTAAGAGGGTTTAAAATTTCAAATATTTCTAAGTTGATCTTTGATGGTTTTACTCTCATTATGTGAAAAAAAAGATGTTTGTGTGTGTGAGTTCTTTCAAAAAGTGAAGAGATTCCTAATCTTGACTAAAGGCCCAAATTTATGGATTTTAAAATTAAAAAAAAATGATGATGAGGGCCTATGAAATTAGTAAATTGTTGATATGTCACAATGGAAGAACGAAATTGAATATATCCTTGCCATTGTAGAGATGATGAATTTCATAAGATGTGTGAAATGTGGAAATGGAAACTTGTAGTTGGAATTGTGGATAAAGTTATGAAGCAATAAAGGAATGGTTTCACATGAAATGTGAAAAGTGTTTAGTGTTGTTGAATTGAAATGAAATGAAAGGTATCATGCTAAATATTGTGGAAAGTTTGGTTATAATGAATCAATGTGGAGAAAATTGATGATGGAGAAATGTTATCTAATGATCATGATTGTTACATTACATGTTCATTTAATTGACTATTACATGATTAGTATTTAGCTTTGGCATATTGTATTGGCATTTCTAGCATTACATTGTTGCAAGTTTTGAGTTGAGATTTGAGATCATTTACATTGAGTATAATATAATGCGAAATAAATTTTTTGAGATGTTTATGGGGTAAATATGTTGCTAAGTCCGAATAGGAGGTGCTAAGTCCGAATAGGAGGTGTAGATGAAATTGATAAGTTGGCTCGAGTGTCCGGGGTGAAAGACCGAAAACATGCACAGAGGAGGTACCACTTCCCTTCCGATTAGCAACCGGTAAAATGGGATTTTTGGTAGTGCTTGTTAAGCCTACTTACAGACACCAACCTAGGGATTACCTGAGTCGTATTTACCGCCCCTATTGAATAAAATTGAAAGTTTCGGAATTGTTGAGATTTCAAGTTCTTGTTGAAACATGGTGATTTTCAAAAAGAGCATGTAAATGAAACTCTCTTTAAATGGTATTGCATGGAATTTGCATTAAACATTCGCATTCGCATTTGCATTTGCATTTAGCATTGGAAATTTGCATAACTGTATATACTTTGTAAGGATTCTCTACTGGGCTTTATGCTCACCCCTACGGGACTGGTCAGGAAAGGATGTGGTGATCCCGCCAAGTTGAGGGTGTGGACATATTCTGTGAAGAGTAAATAACTCTGTTTTGTTGTGATTTATTTTGCTAACCAAAGGCTAATCATGTATGGGTTCGAGAGGCCACTTTTGTGTAACCGGGCTTAAACCTTGGAAGTTGTAAGCCCATGAGGGCATTTTGTTTATTTTTGATATTAGATGCTTCACATGCTATAGATTCATATGTTTTTTTGATACCTTTGAATGTATAATCCGCATGTGGAACATTTGTATAAACTCGTTGATTAATTTATGTAAAGATGGAAGGATTATTAGTATCATTTAGCGGATGTTGGTCGATGTTGTTAAGTTATGTTGGATTATTTTGGGGCGTTACAGCATACCAACTGTGACAATGGTAGATGAGATAGCAAAGATAGTAATCACATTAGCTCTTCTTCTTCTTGGTGGGTTTTGTCAGGGTTTTGTGGAAGAGAGGTTTTTTTGGGGTGTGGGGGTGTGAATGGTGTACATTCAATGGGTGTAATATTTTCACAAGGATAATTTTGGTATTATTTGGGGCGGAAAAAGAAATTTTAAGGGTTTCAAAATTTACAAGTGGGGGCACAAAGAAATGGAGGGTCCAAAATAATTTATGGGGTGCTAATAGCACCACTCATAATTAAATTGATAAGGTCCAATTTGTTACTAACCATTCATTTGTAGCAAAAATTTCACTTAGTAAATGATTTTAATAAAATATGCATTAAAATTAATTTACTAAAAATTTAGGTTCTCACATATATGCACTGCTCTAAATAGATGTTTCAAATGGACTCAATATAAGCAAATAATGGCTTTTGTATTTGTAAATGGAAAATTTTGCCCAATTTATCCTAAGAGTCCAACTTGTTTTGAAAGTTTGGTGTTTGGTAGTCCGCGACTACTAGTCAATACTACACTATCTTGTTTAGGGCGGGATGGAGTCGTGACACTAATCACTTGATTGGGCGAGAGATGTGCTCACACAATAACCTTCCCCTCTTGTACCTAAGTGTTGGAAATGGTAGAAAAATTCTGGGTAAAACCAGAGTTTTTTCTCAAGTTTGGTCTATTTTTTAGGTGGGCCCTGAGTGTCGATTTACTCGGGTCAAAGTGGTAACGCGTTCTATGCCGCATTGTGATTCACGTGGTATATTTGGTTGCTCAAAACCATTACCGAGTGAATGGGAAATTGAAACCAAAGTGTGCTCCATGGAAATGGAGTTTTGGTGGAAATTCCTTAAGGTTGTAAAATGGCTTGTCCCACATTGATTTGGTGGGAAGTTTTGAAAGGGTTTATAAGGCATGGGTTTGGTACTTGGGGTGTGCCCCAAAGGGTACCCAAGTGTTTTAGAGGGAGAGGTTATGGACAAAATGGGCTAGACCCATTGGACCCAAAAATCACCACACACGCGCGCGCCGCCGTCTGTCCGGTCGGGCGGGCTAGCCTGGGCCTGGGCTTGGTCGCGGGTGCGTGGTTGGGTTGGGCTTGTTCGGTTGAATTTAATTTAATTTTTGGTAAAATAAAATCCAGAATTCAAATAAAACTGATTTGGATTTTCTGTACATCCAAACAGGGCCCTTCCCGTTTTCAAACAGAAATAAACTAGTTTGGAATTAGTGCACACCCAAACAGGGCCCTTCCCGTTTTTTGCTATCTGTTTGAATTCAAAACCAACAGGTATCATACCTGTTCAATTCAAAACCAAGAGCCACATACCTGTTCAATTCAAAACCAAGAGCCACATACCTGTTCAATTCAAAACCAAGAGCCACTTTGGATTTTCTGTACATCCAAACAGGGCCCTTCCCGTTTCTATCTGTTTGAATAAACAGATTCAAATCTGTTTAAATTTGAATCTAACAGGTTTCATACCTGTTCAATTCAAATCCAAAAGCCACCTTTAGGCAAACAATTTGTAGTGCTGCTATTGTTTGTAGTAGATCATTTCATCCTGGGAGATAGACGTCCAAATTCTGAAAGCACCGTGGAGAGGACGAATCTGTCTTAAGGACACAATGTCAAACACTGGACTTGATCAGAAAATAATTCGAAGAAATTAAATCAAGTAAGTTATTTAATTTATTTTCAGTGTTGTTTTTATTTAATAAATCAGATTTAAATTTTGTTTTTATAACAAAATAAAATCTGTTATTTATTTATTTATTTATTATTTCGAGTTTGATTTTTGTAATCAAACAAATTCTCTCATTTTCTTTATTTCTTTAAATTCTAATTGTTGTTGTGTACACAATAGAATTAAATCTTTTAAATATAGTGAAGATTGTCCAACAATCTTAAGACAGATTCCTTTTTTGGTATCTTCATTGTATTTAATTTTCTGTGTTTTCAAAGTAATATTTTGGTTGGAAAAACAAATAATGATTTATGCTATTTGACAGATAGTAGTAATATACTGTCTCTTTTCTTTGACAAGTAGTAGTAATATACTGGTGTCATTAACAATTGAAGAATATTATTTGGTATTACAGAAAATTATTGTGATATTTTATTTTTCTAGTTTTAGTAATAAGGAAAATAAAATTATTTTGTTGTTATAATTTATTTTCTGGTTTTAGTAACTAGAAAATTAATTTGTGTTTTAATTTTTTTTGATTTTTGTAATCAAAGATTATGGCTACTGCAACTGAAACTGCATCTGGTAGTGGTACTCCTATTATTACACCAACACCGGTCCAGAACCATGTTCATGTACCAATCAATCATGGAGAAAAATCGGAAAAATTTAACGGTACCGAGTTTAAGAGATGGCAGCAGAAGATGCTGTTCTATCTTACAACTCTTAATTTGGCACGGTTTCTCCATGAAGAGGCTCCAGAACTTAAAGAGGGTGAAAGTGATCAGCAAGTTGTTGCCGCTGTAGATGCTTGGAAACATTCAGATTTCCTGTGCAGAAACTACATCCTAAATGGATTTTTATTATTATTATTATTTCCCTTCTCATGCCTCCATAAGAAATGAACTGAGATTTCTCAGGTCTAAGTGCCTCTCATTGGTGCCATCACACTCCAATATTAAACATGAAGACAGGTAGCATACACTAAGGCATTATTTATTAAACAATAGAACAAGTGTCTCATTTTTATTCACCCAAAAAAAGTCTCCATTTTTTACCAGTAAGAATAACCACCAACCATAGCCCATTCAAATCATTAAAAAGTTCTCTGGCATGATTATTTATAGTTCTGATCATTTAAATATTTTGACAGTTATTATCTGTTTTCAAGACATTCCTTCACTTCCTATGCCAGCAGTACAAGGCGGCAATGAAGACCACAGAGACGCCAACAACAGTAACAGGAACGGTCCAGTATTGCTTTGTCAAGTCTTCGAGCTGCTTCTTCTTGGAGGGAATTTCAAGTTCTGGAATAATAGTTGGGGGTGAAGCTGGATCGAGCTCCCCAATGCAGAAGGTTTCCATTAGCTCTCTTGCACTTTTACTATGCCCAGCATCTTCAAACTCATCTGTGGCATCTTTCCCTTCATTTAAAAACACGAGCCTGAGTTGTAGTGTCATAGATATCTATATATATGTATATGTTTGTAGGAATTATATTTTTTGAATCACATACTCCATGATGCACTCGATCATTAACTATGTAAACAAATATCCACAAGGCATAAGAAATAAGTACCGGTTGCAGCAACCATAACATCATCTCCACCAGGGTGTTCATCCAAATAAGTTGACACATCATAAACCTGGAATTGCAGAAGACACAAAATGTAAGGATCTGAAACAAAAGAATTTGGAAAAGAGGGGGAAAAATAAAATAAAAAAGAGAAGAGAAACAAGGGGAGAAGAAAAATGAAGGTTATATGCCACCATGAAATTCAAAATACAGCCCATGTGTGTACACAGCATGCAATGCCTCCATTCTTGTTCCCTCATTGAAGAATCAAGAAAACAAAACAATATATGTCTTACAAATAACCTTTCACTGATAACTTCTAATTCTGACGGTGCTCATTACTGAAATTTGAATGTTTTCATTCTATTAGGCTTCAGGATTCCAAATGAGCAATAAAGAATCATAAACTAAAGCTGATGAAAATAATAAACATAATAGTATTTCTCTCTTATTTATTCATTTATTATTTACTCCCTTATTCAAAGTCAACAATGGGCTAAAATCTGTTACACAGATTTAGTACGGGTGTCAGATTTTGGTACGTGTCTAGGATATGGGGACTTAGTGTTTAATGGAGTCATACCTTGCTGAAGCAAGGTGGCAGAGCTGATTCAGGTGCGCATTGTGCTTTGGGTTAATGATTAATTTCCTCACACTACTTGATTAATGATTTTATTCATTCAATGGAAGGGGTGTGTAGCTTAAGAGTAAAGCCAGGGCAATTGGGGTAGGTGTTGTGATTTTTCTGTCCTGTTCACGGTTCTCAGCACTTATTTTAGACACTGGCTACTGGATTCTGCTAAGTTTTTGGGCTATTCTGTCCTGTTCTGTGTTTTCCCTTTCGGGAGTGGCTCTTTCAGTTGATCTCTTCTCAATATTGTTTGGGGTTGATTAGAGAGGGGCTTTAGCATATGATTTTGCTTCTTAGTGTGCCATCTAATTGGGATAAACCACGTTAGCCATGATGCTTGTGTTTGGCTGTGTTTCTTCCTATTCTTCTTTATTTTGGATTACATCAGTAAGTTTTTTTTTTTTTTTTCTTTTGTTAATAATAATAGAGAGAGAGAGAGAGAGAGTTGGTCACTGAGAATGCCGCAACCCACACCTGTGTCACGCCGCCTTCTCTTGTCCGGTAATCTTTCAGACGTATGTAGCAATCTTTGCATTTGTCACGCCACCGAAAAATTCTTCAGACTCCATTGAAGCTATGAGGAAGACATAATCGAGAAAGATTAGATGCTTTTAAGGTCAAGAAATGGTTATTTACAAGAAGACTCCTAAACTATTGAGAAGTATTATTTTGGCCCTCTAAACTATAAAATTATACAAATGGACCCCCCTAAATTATTGAGAAGTATGACTTTATCCCCTAAACTATAAAAGCGTACAAATGGACCCCCTCTAAACTATAGAAGTGTACCAATTGGGCCCCCTAACAGAACTTTGACCCCTTCTGGTAGGGGGCCCAATTGGTACACTTCTATAGTTAGGGGGGCTCCATTTGTACGCTTTTATAGTTTAAGGGGCAAAGTAATACTTTTCAATAGTTTAGAGGGTCTATTTATACACTTTTATAGTTTAAGGATTCAAAGAGATACTACTTAATAGTTTAGGGGTTCTCCATGTAAATAACCCGGTCGAGAAACTCTATTGGTGTAGTCCATCTCAGATTTCGATGCCTACTACTTGGTTTCTCGTTCCTCGCCTTCCTAGCTTCCCTTGGTCTCGGTTTCCTCGACCTTTAACTTGAAACTGAATATCTTCTCCTTCGGTTAGCTATGCTAGAATGAGTTGAGGAAATGCGTGCACCCATGGGCATACAGCTTGGCAAGACTTCCCTTTCCGCCGGAGCTTGATGGGCGTTGCCTCGTTCCCCAATCAGATGTTTGGATGTGAGCTATACTCCACGAGGAGCCAACCAGGGACTTCCTTTCACGATAGGCCAAGTTAAAGCGGGATCAGGTCGCGGAACTTATCTCCAACACAAATGGGCGCGTGTGCAGGAGAAGGTGAAGCTGCTCCACGGGCTTGACAAGTTTAGCAAAACCACACCTCATCACGGAATCGGAAGCGCTAGCAGAAATTGGTAGCAAGTATTGATGGACTTCGATCATGATTTTCCGATCATTCAACCAAGCCAAGTGTTCATGCTAACAAAAGAGCAGATCTAATACCAAGACGACTTTCTTTCTCAGGAAGTGCAGCAATTACTTGAGGAATTTTGGAATATCATGCCCCACGAGTGAGTTGCCAAGTACTCCCTTAATTGATACGGGAAACACGCACTTGCTATTATATCCAATGCATCCTTCAACATGAGAACCACTTCTATGCAACCAACGAAGGGGATTATCCCCTCCTCCGTGCTTCTAACTAGCCCACCCTTGCCTTTGCCCTTCCTCTTTGGTTTGCTACGCCCGAAGCCCAACTTCATACCAGTTTAGCTCTGCAGCCCTTGATTCGTGTCGAAAACATCCACCCTAAGAAATCTTGGAAGATCGTGGGGAAGACAAAGTTGGTTTACTCTCCCATCTAGTTGTGGTTGGCTAACCAATATTGTATCTTTCCTATTGGGCCATTTCAGAGCCAAGCCTCCATTTCTGATAGAGGGGTGTGAGAAAGAAATTTTTTTTCGGATCGCCTAATTCAATAGCTCAAAAATAGGTGGAGTTTGCTCTTCGAAGAATAGGTAAGTGTTGCAACAGGGGGGTTGTTCAGTGAACGAGAGGCCTATAGCAGGGAAGGAGTTTTTATACTTCCTGCCCCAGTTGAGTAGGCCAGAAGCTAGAAAGACCACTGGACCCTATTTTGCCTTATCTTCCGTAGCCGTAGCCAGGTCTGCGCCCCCCTCATTAAAAGGTAGAGCTTTCAAATCCAAGCTTAAATCAAAGTCTACTATTTCAAAGAGAGTAAAATCCGAAATCCTAGGAGCTAATCCAAAATCACCTACTTGATTGACAGGCATAGCTTTCATAGTTGCTTATCTGGTTGAAGTCGTGTAAACTAGAAATGAATTAACAAATATGAAGCAAGATCTACTCCCTCCTAAATTCCCTTTTGTGACCAAGAGCTCATCCTTGATCCAAGTTGAGTTTTGCATTGTTTTGAAAACCGGACCGGTGAGCGAATCAAAAAAAAATAGGGTCATTGGTTCAACCATCGGGTCAAACTGTGGCATGATAATTATATCATAAATATTTAAAGAAGAATATATCAAATACATATATTGGTAATTATTTTTTAATGCTAAATATTATGAATACTTAACTAATAATTTTCACACTTAGTGGCATTGGCGGTTGTATTTGGAACCGTAGTAACGAGGTCAAACCTTGGCAGCTTCATGTCAGCCTATGAAGCATAGACAATCCAAAATCAGTGTCGTGGCGGTGTCCGACACAGGGACACGCCGGGGAGACGTTCGGGACACGTTATCTGGCGTGTCCCTTTAATTTAAAGATTTTTTTGTAGGGGACACGGCGGGGCTCTTTTTTTTTCCTTTGCTCTTTTGCCTCTCTTATTTAGTACTTTTGTGAAGAATATTGTTGAATGTTTTCCCCTTCTTGTCTTAGTTCTTGTTATCATTTATTATGACTTTTTTTTGAATGGATAATCTATTAATTTGTTTAAATATAGTGGTTATATTTATTGAATTAATGTTACTATGTTAGTGTTTGTTAATTTTGATTTAGGGTGAATGTAATATGAATCTACATAATACATTAAAATATATATATATATAGAAATCGGCGTGTTCGTGTCCGTGCTTCATAGATGTCAGCATACGTTTTTTATGCCCAAGATAGGCCGGACTGGTTTACATAAACTGTGACTGGGTCTAACTATTCAGCAGTTAAACTGTGAATTGGAACGAATTCAACAAAAATAGGCCGGTTCTTTAAGTGAAATGGTTCTAGCACAAACCCGACCCAGACCGAGGACTAATTGACGGGCCAACCGGTTCAACCGACTAGTCCAGTTCGGTCTGGTTTTTAAAACCATGGTCTAGGATGGCAGGGCCATGCCCAACACAAAGCTCACACCCCATGCCACGTCATGTCGACACAAGTATTCCCCCGAACCGTTGAGCCCATGTAACATAGTAGTTGTGGGGGCATAATTTTAAGTTAGGCCACATGAGTCCATGAGCTCGGCTACATGGCATGACCTCGAACTGAGGTGCCATGTGGCATGACAGAACTAGCCAAGAATTTGACATGGATCAAACCTCAGTCAAAGTATGTGATGCAGAATATAAAAAGCTCAAAGAAGAGTAAATTCAAAGAACTGGCAACAATTGAAAATTGACATGATTTAACAAAAAAAAAAAGATCATTTAATCATGTTTCTAGTATTATTAGTCTTATTTTATGATTAGTTTATATTTTCTAGGATTTTAGGTTGGGGATATTTGGGTAATTTGCATATTTATTGGCATGGGCTGTAGGGGTTGCCCATGGATCGTCTTGTGGGTCAAGTTATTTAATTGGGTTTTATTTATGTTTCTTATTTGATCTTAAATAGATTTTAAAAGTCAAAGATATTATAGTAGTTTCTTTTTTCGGTCCTAGTTGAGTTAGGAAATCTCTAAGGTCTATATAAAGTCATGTAATGTTTCTAATTCAAGAGAGTAAATATGTAGAGAATTTTTAGAGCTTTTGAAGCTTCTTTATGGATTGTGTGATGCAATTAAACCTTAAGTGTGATGCCTAAAGGATTCTAGGAGTGATTCCTAAATCTATCTTCTTTTTCTTTTTTGTTTCAATTTACTATTCCTGGATTACTATTCACTGCTCTCTAGAAGTACACTTTTCAACCTAAAAACCCCTTCCAATCATCTACAAATCAACCCTAATCCCATCCCCTACCTATTAGCCTTCAATTTAACCCTTAAAAACCTAAATTACTCGCTGTTTAGGCCGTTAAATAATTTCAGTTTTCAAAATCCAGCACTGTCCTACATCAGTATGACTCCTAGGTTGAATAATCCGGAAAGGGAAAGAACTCTTCAAAGTTGGATAAGACGAAGACTTTTAAGGAGATCAATCTCAACCCCAATTAGGAGACGATTCCTAGATGATGAACACTTGTTAGGTAAATGTATTCCTGATTGGAAAATGAAGCGTAGAGAGGCGGCAAGATACACTTATATTGAGTGTCAAACCCCATGGGTGGTACATACACTGTAATAGTAAGAGTTATAGCTTTCAATATTTGTGCTATTGAAGTTTTCCGATAGTTATTGCTGATTGTATCATCGGAGTGCCATCTGGTTAACAACATGACCAGGCAAATACTAACTTCAGTTTTGCTGCTGTAGATCTTGGTGTTTCCATCTTCAAAATTCGATATTGTTTCCTAACCTCAAAAGGAATGTGTTTCTCACAGTATCTGTGTAGAAGAAGTTTTTACACACATAGTTGGGGGTGTAAGCGGTTCGGTTTGGTCGTGATTGAGAGAGAATTTAGCACTGAACCAAACTTTTCGGTTTTGTTAGTCTAGAAACCCAAACAGTCTGCATGATACCATTTAGTTTTTTTAGTTTATCGATTTATTATCGGTGGTGCTACATGTACCAATTAGTATACTAATTAGTGTACTAACACTAGTTATGACATTATTATTGACCCCACTCATTAATCACATTATAAATTTCAAAAACCTCTTAAATTATGCCACATCATCAATTGGTACATTAGTTAGTACACCAATCAATACATATAGTATTATTCATTTATTATAGAGGAAGAATTCTCATGAGATTTTAAAGGATATTACAAAAATTTGTAAAATCTCACGTTAAAATAAATGAAGAAAAATAGTGAAAGTTGTTCTATTAATACCTTCCTAGTTTTATTACAAAATGTATATTATTCGTTACTTATATTCTGATGCCCAGATAATTAAAATATAGAAGCATTAAATATAATATTGCGGTCAGTTCGGCATGTATCGGTGTAAAACTTTTCAAAACTAAAACAAATAATAAGTTAAGAAAAACAGACCAAAAGCTAAAATTTTGATCAGTGAGCAATTGGTTCAGTTATGCCTGTTTTTCTTACATCCCTACATGGTAGCTCATAGGCCTTCCTCATATTATTAAATTTAGAAGCTGACTGTTGAATTTGGGAATCACTCTCACTTCTATGTTATGACTACAAAGCGATAATGTAAAGTTGTTTATTTGATACTCTAGAGATCACATATATAGTGTTTACATAGATTCTTCTATCCCTTCCCCTCACCAACATACCAGTATCCACAAGGGTAAGTGTGTATATGACATGTGTCCAATTCCCATATCCAAATTAGACACTTGCACCCTCTTTGTATTTTCTTTTCTTCTTTTCTTTCTTCATGTTTTGATAAGTACTTGCATCATCTATATTTTAGTGATGCTTGAAAAAAAAGGTGCTCACATTTAATGTTAAAAAAAATAAAATAAAATTGGCCTCTCACATGAATGGACAATAGAAATTCCCCTTGCCCCCTATATTTCGTTCTATTATACCACACAGTAATAACTTATGTTAGAATATTATACAATATAAATATAATAAAATATTCAAGATGTATCCATGAAACTTTCGAACACATATCCTTGTAACATAAGATTAAGAGTTTAGAGATGTCAGGACACATACTCACACTCGATATTCATGCTTGAGTCTATGTAACATAGCCAGCAGATTAACTGGCACTTTTAGGACAGCACAGTTGGCCTAGTGGTCCATGCAGCTATTCCTTGGGATAGTGAGAAGGTCAGAGGCGACAACACCTGAACCATGCATTGCATTCATGCACTCATTCATCTTAGGAATTCTCTTATTTTGCTTTGTGTTGCATACGTGAAGTGCTACCTTAGAAGAGGACTTAGAATTTTGATGGAAAACTTAGGAATTTTGGTGAGCATTGTAGACTTAGGGGATAGACTTTGAAGTGAATATTGAACACTTAGGGCCTGTTTGCTTCCAGGATAACAACATAGGAATCGACTGTTAATCCTATCAATTTCATATTCTTGTGTTTGGATCACACAAATAGCATCCAACTTAGTAATACATAGGACTCTTAATCCTACAAAATTGTAGTATATTTAATACCAAAAGAGGGTAGGTATTAACAATCCTACACATAATTATCCCATGAGATTGTTAATCCCATCATTAGTACTCCAACTAATCAAACAGGGCCTTAGGTGTTTAAGGAAACCTTAATTGAGGAGCTTAATGATCTTAGTCTAATGAGTATCTTATTAAAAATTAAGCGAGTCTAGCAAAAGTTAAGCAAGATTAACTAAGCCTAAGTAAGATTAATTAGACTAATAGAGATTAGGTACTAAGCATGATTCATTAGGGCTAAGCTTGGTCAATTAAGCTAATGGAGTAATTAGTGAAACACTAAAGTAAATTAATCCTTTTGCATCAAACAAAAGAGAAAGAATGAGAAGAGAGGAGAACCATAGAGAAGAATTGAGAGTTGTGTTCTTGGAGAAGAAAAGAAGGAAAAGTGGGAAAAAGGAAGAAAATCAAGGAGCTTCAAGATTTAGGCTTGGAAAATTAGGAGAAATTCATCAAAAGGTAGGAAATTCAAATGGCTTTCTTGTATTGTTGTTATAAGTTAGCTAGAAAATCATCTAGGCTAAGATTTGAAGAGATTGAAATGAAGAAAATAGGAAAAAGTTTGTAAAGAAACTAGGTTGGAGAGTTCTTAATCTTGTTTTTGGTCGGTCTAACTTTGAAATTATTGCATACAAATGATTTTCCAAGGATATAGTATCATTATTTCATGCTTTGGAACCTTAGACATCATGTTTTGAAGCATTGTTTTATCTTTTGAGACTTTTGTATCTTTGTAAGAAGAGATTATGTTTAGTTGTAATAGTTAGTAAGTCTTTGGATTTCATAGTTGTGATGGTTATACTCCCGTAATCTATGTATATGATGTAAATTATTCAGAAGTTAATAAAAGAAGCTTGTGTGTTTTATTTCATATCTACCTATGCACTGCTCTAATGGACTCAATGAATTAATAATGGATGCTTCCGCTGTTAAGCCCGATATATTTTTAGTTCATTCTTTGATTTGACAAGTTATGTCTTTGGTAGTCGAGGATTACTGGCCAGTCACCTCACTGTCCCATAGGGACGGGATGGGGTCATGACATTCAGGGTTTGAGTCATAAAGCGACTGCAACCCCTTCATGTAATCTAATTTACTAACTCTCTAACATCCTATTGTATAGCCAAAAAAAAAAAAAAAATCATTTTCCTCCATCAATAATTAGTTTGTGTGTGATACGCACTCTTTTCACTATAATGCGATCCAAAAAAAAAATAAATAAATAAACAAGTAAAATCAAAAAACAAGAATTTACAAAATCTACACGTATTCTACTTGGTGATTCAATCAGCCAATCAGTCTAGCCAAATAAAGCACAAACCAGCAGCAGTAAAAAAAAAAAAAAAATACCAAACAAAAAAATATATATTAAAAAAAAGGCTAGTGTGCTTCGTTAGTATTGGCAAAATTTGCATGAGTCCATATCCCTTGCAATTTAAAAGCTGTTTGAGTTTCCATAAAATGATCCTTCAAATGAAAAGACACTAAGGGATATGAATGGAGATAGTCACAGACGAAGGATTTCGTAATTCCTATAAAACCAAACTAGCTTTCAAATTACTGCATATAAATATCAACTATAGCCAACATAACGAGACAGATTTCCAAAAGACAAAAAAAGGCCTAAATTTATGGTAACCAATTGGTTTCATAGTCTTAAAATAACTATTTTCTATTGAGAGATATAGAGAGCAAAAAAACAAAACAAAAATAAAAACAAGAAACATTTAAGAACAAAGAATCCAGAATAAAGGATCCCCCAACTATCGCATAATCCTAGGAATGGTCACTTGAGTGATTAGCCCTATTTGGTGCAGCTAGCAAAACAGATTATAGATTATAGCTTAACAGATTATAGATTACGACTTTAATCAAAAGTTGTTAATCTATTTGATGCAATTGTTAGATTATAGATTTAAGTTGCTGAGTAATGTTTGGTAAATAAGCTGTGAAATAGTTTTTTGATGCGTAAATGTCCTTTTTACCCCTATTAGCCGTGAATTAAATTAACCTTTATTTTTTGCTATTAATTACTAGATTATGAGATCATTTCAACAACATATTAATATAATAATTTTTTTTTGAATAATAAAAATGATATACATATTAAACAAGCATGGACTACATTTTAATGATTACTTGTTTGACCCATACCCACAATTTCTTTCAAGTCCAGCAAGGACAGAGAGAGAGAGAGAGAGATACCAGTAGTGTTCTCCGCTGCTGCTGTTGGAAAGGGCAGGGGTATTTAAGTAAAGTACAAGACTCACCACATAAGCGGTGAATCAGAAATGGCTAGTTAGCTGATTCTCATAATCAGATTTTTGTACACAAAAAATGCTGTTATAAGCTGAAGTTGTTTTGAATAATCTGTAATAAACAGTCCAATTTAGCATTTTAAAAGCTAAAACCTATAATTTGGGTGAAAAAATCCCCACCAAACACCCCCATTGTGGTGCTACCTAAAATTGAATTTAAAGCTTGTAAAATGAAAAAAGATCACAAGAGAAAGAAATCCCAGATGAGGAGTAATGGGGCACTCTGGAGCCAAGGATACAATCTTTGCCCTCCCATACGAGCTGTGTAGCTTTTTTTTTTTTGAGGCGCGAAGCATGGGCTTCATGGGTTTTACCTATTTTTCTACTCCAACTGTTGATTAAATGCTTTTTATTTCTTTTTAGAATTGCAAACTAGAAGCTTAGTTGTTTTGAACTTCATGTGGATGGTCTTAAAAGTTGAGGTTTTTAGTGGTTGTGAATGTGATACTTTATATCTTTTGTTGGATATTATATTTCTAGTTTTTAAAAGATTGAATGCTATGTTTATCAATTATTTGAAATGGCGAAGCTTGCTTTATGATTTTTGGAATTCTATATATATTTGTTAAGTTAAAATTTTGTCTATTTTATAATTTTGCTTTTCTTCTACTACTTGCGCCTCGCTCCGGTTCGGCGCACCTCGCTTCGCGCTTAGGCTATAGGAGACCTTATCGCCTCGGTGCGCCTAGAGCCTTTTAAAACACTGATTCCAACAATGGCTGCAGTTGGTCAGTGCCTTTTGTTTACACCTTTGCTGTATGTATGTGGAAGGAAGCCTATGCTAGATTGGTTTTTTGGTGGTTGGGATCCAAAGAAGACTGCCATATTATTCAGTTTGGCATCATTGTTAAAGGCTCTTATTTTGGAGTTGTTCATAATCCGCATCTATTATTGATGGGGTCGATGAACAGTTCACACCTTAGAGCTTATCATCCTCTGCCCAATTCCAGTTCCTTGTTCTGTTTCTATTGTTCCTACGTCTTAGTTTTGCTTATAGATTTATAGCTTTCTAGCTTCTAGTTTCTTTTGGTTTTGGCTGCTTGCCTTTGTTCTTTTGCTGTATTAGTTGGTGTTTCGCCTTTGTATTGCTTTCTTGTAGGGCCTGGGGTATTCCCATTGTAATCTTGTATTTTTCCTCCTTTTTATTTATAACTTGTTCACCCAAAAAAAAAATACAACACATGGATGGTCCAAAGTAAAAAGGTGTCGAGAAATGTAAATAGTATAGGGAAAATGTTAGATTCTTGGTGAGCTTAAAAGAATTGCTTAAGCAAGGTCAATGATGTAGGATGGCTAGGACAAAACAAGATCAATGAAGAAAGTAAAAAAAAAAAAACACACTAGAAAAATAAGAAAAACCATAAAATACTCAAAATAAGCTCTCAATATTTCTTATTCATTCAAAGCAGTCCAAAACCTCCTGCATGAAGGCCTATTTATAGGCAGCAAAAACCCTAAATTATAATAGTTTTCAAATTAACAAACTTACTAATAAAATAAGACTTCCTAATTAAATTAAAAAAGCCTTTTAATTAATTACTAAATAATAAAATCTCTCAAATAATAAATAAGGAAGATACAATAAAAATTCTTTATCCAATTCCTTTTCTGTCACCATCATTTCTTCTTGGCTGCAAAAAAGTCTCCTCTGGAGAGTTATAAGAATCAAAATATTCCATCAAATGAGCATCACACTATCAATGCACTTCCATAACCCAGATGGCATGACAATGGTAAAGGACATACGTAAGCCAAATATCATCTTATGTAAACATGATGGACATGCAATGGCGAATAAGATTAAGTAGTTGCAAGTCCGTATTCAAGATCACCCTCGCAAAAACGCTTCCATCAAAACGATTTCTTGTTTATGGACAGCAACCGAAGCCATGTTGAGGTGTGAATAGGCCACCCATGTAGCATGCCATTTTGGAAACAAGATGTCATCAAAATAACGCTTCCCGCATGGGCCCAAAATAAACGCATCCTTCCTCCACGAAGCCACGTCGGGTACCAAGTCAACACAAAGTGGAACAAAAAGATAGCATAAGAGGCATTTCTCAAAAGCAAAAATCATTCAACACCCATGAAACTTCAATGTCATGACTCCACCATAATTTTCGTGGAATCTAGAAAAGGAATAGAAGGTGGGATTGCAACCACTTCTTTCATGGGAAACAATGTGAGAACAAAACTTGCTCCATCTACAAAACTTTCTTCATCTTCAAGTACACCTCTGCTCTCTACAAGGTCATCCTCATCACCATAGTTGTCAAAGATTGGAGCTCCTCCATATGCACAAACATCAACTTTCTTTTCACAGTCATGAACATTAACTTCATCATAATTGAACGCCCACTCATTGGTTCATCAAAGATGGAAGCATTTTCATCATATCCTCATTCCGCATCAAAGATAGGAACATCTTGATCACAACCTTGTGTTTGATCATAATCTTCTCCACTAAAGATAGAAGCTCTAACATCAAAGATAGGAACATCCGGATCATAATCTTGCCCATGATCACTACTTTCTTCCACTTCTTCATCCTAACTTGGTTGAACCACCTCATCACTAAAGAGCATCTTATGATATCTATCATCAAAAGTCTCTTTCATTCCCACACTAGTTGAGGAACCAACTTGTACATAGTCATAGGATGGTTGTCCAATTGCCAAGTCTCTTTGGTATTGATGTCTGAAATTTGAAATGCCCTTCTTTTGGTGCTTCCTGACCAGCAAAGGTGACATGTGAGTAGAAGGCAAGAAGTGCTCATTGAGCTTCTTCCTCATCTTCCTCCACTCTCTAACCTTTTCTTGGCCTTTTCTTTGCCTACCAATTTGTAATTGTTTCCACCAATTGGAGGCACGACCTTTGAGGCTTTAACAGACTAATTTCACCTTCTTTACTTCTGGCACATCATTACACTCCAAGTTACTCTCAATTGTCTTCAACCATTCCTCGAACACATTTGGATTGTAGCTTCCACAGAATTCGAGAAACAATAAATCCGTGACGGTGTCATTCCACTCAGAATGTAACTCGTGTGAATATGCTTACACCTACGCAGAGCATCAAAGAAATCATCAAGTTGATGATCCTTGGAACCATTACTACCTTTGGGATGAAGTTGTAAGTGTTGCACCTTTCCAACCAAGGTAGCCATTTGTGAACTCAACTCTTTAATCTCATTTTGTTGATTTTGGTTTCCAATGTTCCTTTCAATTGAGGGATTAATCTCGATTTCTTCACCCAAAGTCGGAACATAAGCTCTACCACGGCCACCTCAATAACCTCGATCTTGTTGAGCCATATACAAGCAATGCAATATGCAAGGTATAAAGATCAACAAAATTCAACCCATATATAAGCCAAACCTGAAAACAAGAACAAGATTCTAGAACAAGATTTAGGTAATCAAGATTCAATGGTCCAAGAACCAAGATTGCAACCCAATGTGAAGAACTAAAAATCAAAACCAGAAATTGTGTCTCACAGTATCAATTCAGGTCACAATATCAATTCAGAATAGTTCCAAGGAACAAATAAAGGTTGGAACAGTTTACCCAAATCAAGCCGAAGTGACAGCAATGCAAAAATTTGTTCTAGTCTTCACAAATCAGAAGGAAATTGCACTTCTAAGAATCTGGTTTGTGTAGAAGAGTCACACCCAGAGTTACGAAGAAATCAACAAGTCGCAACCTGAGTTTCAAGCCCGGACTAAGTCGCGATGGTCGAACAAGCCACGAACTGGAACCGCAAGTCCCACCCACGTCTGATTTCGATGAACAAGATCAAACACAGGTCTGATTTCAATATGCGAAATCAAATCGCAAGGCCAAATCGAGGTTGAGATTTGACCTGCAAAGACGACCTACGAACACAAGAGCAACGAGGAACTTCAGTCGCAAGTCAAGGTCCAGATGGAAGCTTGATCCGCAAAGCTTGATCTGCAACTTCAATCAAGAACAAGATCTACGACTTCAACCAAGAACAAGACACTATGCAAAGGCTACAATCAATTCACAAAAGAGAAACACTTCAATTGAAGGTTCCTAATGATCCTCCAATTGCTATAACTCAACTGTAATCTCCAAATTTCATTAGGGAATTGAAAAGAATTCTGGGTTTGGTAGCCAGAATTAGGGCTAAACTAGGGTTTCAGATTTTCAATCAACAAATTTGGTTCTTGCAATTGAACAGGGTTCTTGAAATCCTTCTTGCAATCTAGAATAGGAACAAAGGACCAATCCTAGAGCTCTGATACCAAAATGATGGAGCCAATCAAGAAAGAGATTTCATTAGAGAAAAAATCTCAAAATAGGTACAAGAGCTCTCAAACTCTAAAAATATTCAATATCAAAATATCATAAAACTGAATACTAGAGAAGTCTAACCACCTATTTATAGGATAACAGACCCAGCTAATTCTAACTAACTCTTATGGTGCTAAACATAACAACCACACTAGTTCTAACTACATCAACCAGCCAACTTTGCATGTGCGGCCCAATTTTCTGAACCCAAAAATCATTCTGCAGCTGGCTGCACACGAGCCTGCACGTGCAGCATCCCTGTTCCAAGGCAAAATCATGTTGTTCTTATTGCTAACACTTAGTGCACTCCCATGCTAACAATTCAAACTACAAGATTTCAACATTCAACACATACTAACACATCAAAAAATACAAAATCAACTAATGAAAAATCATACAACACAAAACCATACACACACATCTATACCTATTATATAAAAAAAAATTCTACAACCAAAATTGTTTCAATTTCATTTTCTTTTCTTTTCTTTTTAACTTATTTTTTAGATCTATCAATTATTTCAATTGTAGATTTCATAGCATACACATCATATGTGAACAAGCTCGAATCAGAATGAAACGAATTGAAGGAGTAACATACCTTGCCATCGATGACGACCCAGCAATCGTCCTTGGTGTTGTGTTGGGAAGCTTCTCGCATTGTATATAGCTTCGTTAGTGTCGGCATATTTGTTAAGTCAATCTATATATGTGTGTGTTGGGGAGGGGACAAAGATTGCTTTCTCATCTGTCCTCCCCAACAAAACAGAACACGCTGAATCTCTCTCTCCCGCTCTCGGGTTTTATAGGTACGCCCTTTTATCGCTTTTAGATTTTAAGCCAACCAGACATCAGATTCCAACGGAGGGAACCAAACCCTAAAACGTATAAGTGTCTGTGCGAGGAAAGGGTCTAAGTGGGCGGGCCCATTGGGCGAGCACTATTTAAACATAACCCAACGACATATTATCCACAAATTTTTTTTTTTTTTTGAAAAAGGTGTAATGTATTTAGTTAACAAAATTTTACCAACAAGCACGTAGCTTAGTTGGTAAGGGGCTATATTAGCTTAATCAAGATCTCGGATTTGAAACTTGGGAACGTAGTTATGTTAAAAATTTGTTGGGAGAGCTTTGCCGCCCATGTGGTCCTACCCGGCTCGAACCGGATTAGTCGGGGTCCTGTGGACTTCAGGATACCGGTGGTTTAGACCTAAAAAAAAAAAAAAAAAAAAATTGACAAATATTACAAAAGTGCTCAGTAAGTCTACCTCACTGTCCTGTTCATCAAAATCTATTTACAAGTTGTTCGCCTCTCTATCTCTCTCTGTCTCTCTAGATCTAGATTTCTGACGATCTGCGATCACACCTACTTTCTTCTCTCTCTTGTTGATATATAGTTATCGACGATCGGCAACCACCATCAATTAGGATTCATTGGCAATCATCGACCACCGACTTCACCCTCAATGACAGCAAAGGAGATGAGTTTCCAACGAAGAATCATAGTCCTAAATAAATCTACATCATATCTACTAAATAAAAAATAATTGCCAGAGTATAATCGTCTCTCTATATTTGTCTATCTCCTTCGATCTTCTTCTTCATCTTCTTTTTAATTTTTTTTTAAACCTTTATTCTACTATACACTTCTCTTTTAATGTTTTAATAGAGAAAATTTTCAAATTTTGAACATGTTATTTTCAAATTTTAGTTACAGGCGATGAAAATTGAAAAATTTTACAATTTCAATTGTTTTGGTGCTAAAATAAATCATGGTTTAAAATCGTAAAATTTTACAACTTCATAACATGTTTTTTCAGTTTGATTAATAAGGATAAATATTTAATAGGATTATACTTTGAAACTGTAACATTTTACAATTTCAAAACTTGTTTTTCAATTTAATTAATATTGGAGATTATTTACTTAAACCCTACAAAAATTGAGAAATAACATATGTTTTTTTTTTCTTCTCATTATTGTTATTTGTTGTTATTATGTTTTTTTTTTCCGTTCAGTTTATTAATATTTAACACATTTTGCTATGTTTTTTCGTTCTAATTTCTCTATTTATTCTTTTTTTGGCAATATTCAAGACATTACGATGAGTCTCCGAAGATATTCTTGACGTCAAACGAATGTTCTTGACATTCCAACGACTTCTAATAACGTTCAGAACACTTTGACGATACTCCAACGACTTTTCGGTGAAGTTGAATATTCTGACAAATCTCTGATGACCCCAAACCATCCCAAACAAGACGATATAGTAATCGGCCAGTTGTCACGACCCAACCCCAGTACCTAGAGATTAGATGTTGTAACTAGACAATAACTAAGGTCATCAAAGGCCAATTCAAAATTTAACAAGTTAATAATGTAGCAGAATAAAATAAAGAGTACCCAAATATTTATTTTATTTAAAATATACATTGAAGCTTTTATTTATTATATTGCCAGAGCTAGACTAAGTTTACAAAGTGTCATGTGCCTACTCCGCTTACTATTTCCAACTTATGAATAAGGGGTTAAAACCCCTCCCTAAGCCTTATCATTGGAAAATATTTAACAACTATAAGTACACATAGTAGAGTGAGAAATATTATACTATGAGCATAAGGGTATAAAAGTCACCATGAATTATTATTTAGGATAAAATAGTTTGGTTCAAATAAATTAATCATTTTAAATAACAGAAACATAATAAAGAAATAATATGTGCAAAATAATTATAACCATGGTACAGAATAGAACAATGGGTCATTGGATACTCATGTATGGACTCAAAAGATGGCTTGTACAGACTCTAGAGGTGACTCGTACAATAGTGCAGCATTTAACTCTGCACAGTACTTTGCTATACACCAGAAGGTCATCAAAGTGACAATCAGAGGGTCACTAAAATGACAAATTAGAGGACCAATGGTTATTTAAATCCCCTAAGGCATTGGACAGTCAGAGGGTCACTAAAGTGATAATTCAGAGGGCCAGTGGTTGTTTAAGTCCTCCAAAACATGGGACCTCCGTAATGGAACTTATAAAATGATTGCTAAAAAACACATTTAATAAACAGTTATATCCATAGGTTTTACATTTTAAGCAAATAGGGTTCATTTAACAAATAATTTACTTAAAAAATTAATATAATTTGCAAAACATAATTTACATAAAGTTATTCATGTAGCTCAAAATATAATATAACTCACCTTAATAGCAATTTCTAACTTTACTTTTCATTTTCCGAAGCACTTTCACTATGTTGATTCAAGTTTCTCCCTTGTTTGCTTCAACCTCTAGGAGTTCACCTATTTATATAGGTGATTCAATCAACAAGACTTGAGGGCCAAGAATAAGAGCTTTGCCACGTTGCCTTAATTGCCAAGTTCCATGTGCCTTAATTGCCAGGTTCTATGTACCTCATCCTTTATCATTTGGGCAAGGTTTATCCAAAGCAAATGAACATTTATACTATGGCCCAAAAACCAAAAATAATTGCATTATAATTTTTTTTTGATAGAAAATAATGGCCCTCAAATTAAATTAAGTTACCTTTTAACACATTAAATATACTCTCCCTCTCTATTTCTTTTTAATCATGATTAGTTGATATTAATACTGTGTTAAAACTAATTAAACATTTCATTTAGGGTGTCACATTTCTCCCCTTCTAAATAGAAGTTTGTCCCCAAACTTGTCGTACCTTGATTTTTGAAAAGATGTGTGGATATCGAGTTCGCACTTGATTCTCAGTTTCCCATGTAGCTTCTTTGATACAATGATTTTTCCATGAGACTTTTACAAGAGGTATAGTTTTGTTTTGGAGAATCTAATTGCGACAGTTGAGAATCTGTATTGGTTGCTCTTCATATGAGAGATCCTTTTAAACTTCCAGGCCTTCATGATCAATAACATGTTCTGAATCTCTAAGGTATCGTCGTAGCATTGAAACATGAAACACATTATGAACATTAGACAATTCTGGTGGTAGTGCAAGGTGATATACTATAGGGCCAATCCTTTCTAGTATCTCAAATGATTCGATGTAACGCAGGTTCAATTTTTCCTCGCTTCCCAAACCACATAACTTCTCTTGTTGGTGAGACTTTTAAAAAAAACATGATCTCTTACTCGAAATTCCAAATCTCATCTCTGTGTATCTACATAGCTTTTCTGGCAGTTCTGGGCAGTGCAAATTCGTTGTTGGATGAGTTGAATTTTATCACTTGTCATCTGCACAATTTTGGGACCTAATAACTTTTTGTCTCCAACCTCTATCCAATATACATGCGATCGACATTTCCTCTCATATAGCACATCATATGATGCCATTCCAATGTTCACATGGTAACTATCGTTATAGACGAATTCCACTAACAGTAGATGTTCATCCTAATTAGCTTTAAGGTTTAATACGCATACCCACAACATGTCTTCCAACATCTAAATCATTCTTTTGAATTGTCCATCAGTTTGTGGGTGATAAGCGGTGCTAAACTTTAATGTTGTTCCCAAAGCTACTTGTAACTTGTTCTGATACAATCAACACCGAGGCGCTATGCAATTGAATGATCTCCTTGATATATAAAGTGGAAAATTTGTTAAGAGAGTACATGACTCTAACGGGTAGGAAATGTATTGATTTCATTAGTCGATCTACTATGACCCATACTGCATCGTTCTTTGAGGATGATTATGGTAATCAAATAACGAAATCCATGGTAATGTGTTCCCATTTCCATAGGGAGTGGCTGTAGCAGTCCTGCAGGTCTCTAATGCCCTGCCTTAACTCGTTGACATTGGAAACATTTGGAAACATGGCTTGCTATGTCTCTTTTCATTCCGGTCCACCAGTAGTATTCCTTCAGATCATGGTACATCTTTGTGTTGCCAGGGTGGACTGCAAATCTTGAGTTATGAGCTTTCTCCAGTATCTTCTTCTTGAGTTCTGGGATGTCGGGTATGCAAATTCGATTCTGAAATTCCAGCATCCAATTGCTTATAATGAAATCAGGATCAGGCGTTTTCCTTGTTCCTCGTACCTTTTCTTCAAAAGTTTATCTTCCCGTTGGCGCATTTTAATTTCTTCAATCAATATAGGCTCCACGGTTACATTGGCGAGCAACCCATTGATCTTGCGGGAAATGAGAGTACACGCCAAACTTCTCGTCGTCTTTCGGCTTAGTGCGTCTGCCACCACGTTAGCTTTGCCCGGATGGTGATGGATCTCTATATCGTAGTCTTTCATAAATTCCAACCACCGCCGTTGCCTCATATTCAGTTCCTTCTGTGTGAATAGATATTTTAGACTCTTGTGATCAGTATAAATCTCGTAGGTTGTACCATAGAGATAATGACGCCAGATTTTGAGAGCAAAGATCAC
>NW_021027302.1:254451-267688 GCF_004153795.1 Camellia sinensis | reverse complement strand
GAAAGAGAAAACCGAAGCAACTAAGTTGCAGAGGCAACACTTGCAGCGACCAAGTTGCAGAGGCATTTTTGTCGGTGCCGCCATCTCTAATATTATTGGGACTGCCGTCTGAACTTGTTACGGGAAATGATTGCCGTAGCAACTATGACTGCAGCAACTAACTAGCGGAGGGAACACCCCGCCAAGGTGACAATAGCCTTTGAGAGAAGTTTCCCCTCCATAAGTAGAGGCTAATGCTTGGCGTTGATAGTAGGCCCCGAGGCATTATTGGCCTAGGGCTGATGACAAGCCCCCCAAAGTCATTTCTAGCTCGGCGCTGATAGCAGGCCCCAAAGCTCATTATCTTGGCACTGATAACAGGTCCAAGGCTTACTAGTTGGATCCGATAGCAGGCCTAGAGATGCTAGTATACCACGGTGATCCCACGAAAATGGAAGTAGGGTAGCCCGAGTATTAGGGACTCCCTTTCCATTACCTAGGTCATGGACCTGCCTTAGTCGCACAGGCAGGACTAAGGAAGCCCCCTAGGGCTTGGTACTAAGGCAGAACATGGCTGATAGTAGGCTTGGCTATGGCCTTCGCCCTAGGAAGCTGGGGAGTTTGTGGTTAGGTGGCTAAGGGTGGAGGTTTTGCTGCTGTGAACACGAGAACATGGTTGATAGTAGGCTATAAAGTCCCGAGAATGCATGTACTGGCTAAATAGAACTGAGAAGGCAAGTGTAGCAGTAAGGTTTACCGCTGCAAGTGCACTTGCTGAGGTTCGAGCTAAGAAGGCAAGTGCAGCGGCAAACACTCCCACCGCAACTACACTTGTTGAGGCTCAAAAGTTAGTTGCAGTGCCAAACACTCCCGCCGCAATTACACTTACTGAGGTTCAAAAAGGTAGTTGTGAAGGAAAACAAATAGTACACAGTACATACAGAGGGATGCGTGGCACCTTCAACCTGGTGGCTCAAGGCAGAACATTTCATGTGATCCTTAGGGACACCTGTTTTCTCTTTATTTGGCCACTTGGTGTCCTTTTGGTACCAAGGAAAAGCCTACAAATAGGACCCATTTCCCAAGGTCCAAGAGGAGGATTATTGGGGATTTTTAGGAGAGATGCTGCCCATTAATGCACTACCATACATTTCTTCTTAAGTTACTTGTTTCACCCTCACCTAGCTACTCATCCTCTAGTCATTCCACCATTGTTGGATCATTAGCATAGTTTTGCCTATCTAATCACTACTTACATCGAACCCCTTCCTATATTTCTAGCGATTCTACTGGGAAGGCTGCTTTGTTGATGGTTCACACCCACAGTGGCTTGCATACTTCACTGGAAAAAATGACAGAGGATGAAGTTTAACAACCCCAACGGCAGCAAGGCTCTTCTAATGGCAGAGCAGCACATGCTGAGGCCCATGACCACAGTGTTGTGGTTGAGGCAGTCCAGTCACTTCAGGATACACAGAGGGAGATCCTAACAGCTTTACAAACTCTCACCGAAGCTATTATGGCCATGGCATCCAGACCAGTTCTAGCGCAAGCACCTCCGCCTATAGCAGTCCCAAACCTAGTGCCTAATCTGTTCCCTGACAATCAGGCTCCGATCCAGGTGTCTCCGGCGATACCTCAGGCGAATGGTATAGATGCTGGTTCAGCTACCTAAGAGTAGATTGGTCCATTCCAGCAAACTCACTCTGTTACTCTAACCGACGTACAAGCTATGCTCGAGCAAGAGCGTAGTAAGAAACAACTACCATCTCTCTCCAATGTAGATGTGAAACCCCCATACTCTTAGGAGATATTGGTCATACTATACTGTAGACGCACCCTTGGGCTTCATGCTACAGTTCGGACTCACATGTCACAGTTCTTAACCTGATCTCACAATGTGCGATGTGAGATTGGTAAATCACCAAAGAGTCCAAATTTGGCAAATCATTTTGGAAAACTGATTTTTGTAAAAAAGTGCCAAACATGAACTACTTTGCCAGATACAAAGTCGCCACCTAAATATTTTATTTTGGGGGAAATTAGGAAACCCTGACTCGTGCCTAAGGCCACGTGTCCATCATTACCAAAGTTGCCTCAGCTCGGGAACTTGGGTACGATTGGGGAAGGTCATGTAATGAGCACCCCCACTCACCCGATCAAAGATCGGTCTGTACTAAGCATGATATCTTGTTTTTGAAAACATATCCGTTCTTATTCCGGTTAATTAGCTAGATGTGATATCCCTGTTCCGTAATATGTTAATTGGTCCTTAATATGAGTATGATTATGTGTTTAATATGATTTTGTGTGCCATTATGTAAAAATATGTGGTTTTGAATTTCTATCTGTTCACCGTAGGAATATCTGTTTGATAATCTGCTTTGAAATTTAAATTGAAGGCCTTATCGGCCACAGAACCCGAAATTGATTATGCCATGTTGATTAGCATAATTTTTAGAGCTTACGGTGGGATTTAATTGAAAATTGATTTGGATCAAAATAATTAGATTCAGAACGATTAGTTAAGTGCCCAATTATTTATTATTGATATTTTTGATTAGTGGGACTTACCTTAAAGGCACTATACACTCAAAACCTCTCCTTCTTATCATTTGGCTGATTTTGGCTCCAAGAGAGGGAGAGAGAGTCGACTATAGAGAGAGAGAAAGGGAGACAATTGTGCAATTTAGCTCAAAGCTTGGTGATCTTGAAGATTATTCAAGAATTTGTTATTGATTGGAAAAATTGAGCCTCTAGGTAAGCAATTGATTCTTGAATTCATGAGTGTAATGTGTAATCTTGTGTGTTCAAAGTTGATTAATGGTCAAGAACAAGAATTGAAATGAAATTGAGTTGATCATGTTGAATTGAAGGTCAGTGTTGCATGCATGTATGTAGTTGCTTTGAATTTGCGTATTTGAGTACCAAATGCATGATCTATGTGAGTTTTTAGTTGAAGATTATGTTCTTGACCACCTCTTCATCATATAAGTTGAGAATGAGAATAATATACCACATGCATGTGCAAATTACAAGGGTGTAAGTGTTGAATGCATGAAATTGTTATATTGGTAATGAGTTTGGTGGAAAATGAGCCATGCATGTGTTTGAGTCATGAAATTGAGCTCCATGTTGATGTGTTTTAGTGTTGGTACCATGTTAATACAAGTATATGTGAAATTGGAGCCATAATATGCAAGGAATGTGGTTGGAATGTCAAATTTGAGCTCAAGAACACATTATGGAAAACCCAAAATTTTGATGTCCGCTCGGGCGGGGGAACCGTCGCTCGAGCGGGGATTTCGAGCTCCCAGCATTTCCTTACAGACATGGTGTCCGCTCGAGCGGAGAAGTTCACGCTCGAGCGGGGATCTATGTAGGGTGAACTTCCGCTCGAGCGTCCGAGTTCACGCTCGAGCGTAAAAATGATACATCCAGTACTTTTTGCAGACATGGCGTCCGCTGGAGCGGGGAAGTTCACGCTGGAGCGGGGAGCCATGTAGAGAGGCTTTCCGCTCGAGCGCCAGAGTGCACGATCAAGCATAAATTTGACATATCCAGTACTTTTGCAGGCCTCAAGGGGCCGCTCGAGCGGAGAAGTCCACGCTTGAGCGGGGACCCTATTTTTGAAAATTTTGTATGATCGTTCTGTGTTTCGTTTTCCGTTCTTTTTCACTTGCAAGCACTCTTAGGCATGCATTAAGCATTGTAATTGAGTTAAAGAGATAAGAATGAAGCCTAAAGAGGAATATGTGAAGTAAAGAACGGATTGAATCGTTTGTGACCCATATGTGTTATATAATGTGTAGGGTCAAGCTCCAGGGCAAATCCACAAGCCGATCACTGTGAGTAATATCGATATTTGAAATTTGTCATTTGTCCAATTGCTTATTTCTTTATAAGCCTTATGAGTCTGCCAGTTTGAATTATGGACAAATGTTTGATATGAAAGAATAATGGGCCAAAGGCCGTTTTGACATGAATGGATGGGCCAAAGTTCGTTTTGACACGAATGAATGGGCCAGAGGCCGTTTTGACATAAATGAGTGGGCCAGAGGCCGTTTTGACAGGAATGAAAGATAAATGGGCCAAAGGCCAGTATGTTTGAAACCACAGTCACTTGACTTAAATTGCGTATATAAATGTCAAATAAAAATGTGAATTGGGCCCAAGGCCGTTCGGAGTATGTTGTTCTACATATTGTTTGTATCTTCTTATTTGATATTATTCACTGGGCTATCGCTCACGTTCATTTATGTGTTTGTAGGTGAGCCAAGAGAGGTCCAGACCCAACCCTAGTGAAGTCTGTATAGAACAACCGAGTTTTTGAGAGTCAGCCCTCACGTCTCATGCATGAGACCCGTCCTCGCTCTTTTGTTGTCTTGCTTATTTTGTCATATTGTCATATTGGCGAGGACTTTGTGTATACTTGTATATAGTTTTGATGGGTTGACTTAGACTTATATGATCCTGTCTGTACAGAACTTTATGGTACTGTTTTCTGTTGTGAGTTATTAATGTTTTTATGTTTGGTTTATTTGATGTGCCATGTAAGCATAGCTCTATGGACAAAGTTTTAAATTTTGCTTCCGTTTGGCCCCTTCACACTGATAAGTTATGTCTGTTTTGCTTTAAGGCCGTAGGTAATCTCGTGATTACTGGCTGGTTATGGCCTTAACCCATAGGGGCGGGTTCGGGTCATCACACTAGAATTACTATGTGACGCACACAACACACAAGTATAGACTAGATCGCCTAATTTAGAAAAAAACGTCGCATATCCGTTTGTTTGGAAATGGTTTGAAGTTTGCTACTTGCAAGTAGGCTAAGACATGGATTTCAATGAATTGTCCTAATTCAATCGAACCTTCACCCACAGGCATTCAAGCAGTTATATCATATAAGCAATTAGCCTCATGGCAAGCATGCTTTCATGGCAATCGATAACACACATGCAATATGCTAAAGCGTAAACACTCACAGTGTACTCCGAGCCAAAACAAAGAACTAGTTAGTAATCTGTATGATCCTAGCTCATGTTAAGATGGCTAATGCAACACATGCAAAATGCAACTAGAAATAGGCTCGGCTAATCTAAAATGGCATGTGAAATGCCACAATTGATACATGTATTCAACTTTGGAATTGAAATGCAATGCAGTTAGTATGATGCACCAACCCCAGTGCATGCAACACAGATGAATGGATGCAAACATGCAAGCATAAGGATGCTAAGTGAAATATGCCCTAAAACTAACCATTGCAAGCGGTTAAGTAAAAGGGAGAAAGAAATGGGGGTTGGAAGACACGCATCACACACACGCATGCTTATTACAAAATTGGCCCTCTCTACGGAGGGACCGAAAGAATAATACAAACCATCTAATCAACTAACTAACAGGCTAATTAATTATTACACAACTCTTAACTAATTAAACAAATTAATTAAGCTACGAAAATAGTAAAGCGGCCTCGAGAAGAGGGACAAATGCATGCTCGATCGGCTTTGCTCGGAAATCCATTGCCATGCCACATGTTGCCTCTGTTTGCACTGTTTTGCACCTCTGAAAATTGCGAAAGTCTCTGTGATGCTCTAGAATCACTTCATGGTCATGCTGAGAGGCCATCGGCCAAATGGAAAGGCCATCAGCCAAGAGATGAAGGTCATCGACCAAAAATAAGGCTCTCGGCCAGACATTGTTAGCCAATCGGCATTGAATATGGTTGATTGACCATTTGTTCCTGTTGACTGCTCCTTTTGCTGCAACAGAGGAAAATAGAGCATGGCAATGCATTTGCAAGAAAATGTTTGCAACCACATCCCTTATCATGTTTAAGACTCAAAGGAGTGTAGTTCTCGACCCTCGGGCCACCAATCACGCATTCCAATGCATGATGGCCAAAGGAGCCAAGTGTGCAATTCAATATCAAATGAAATGCACAAAACACATAAGGGGCCCCAACTTCTATCATGCTTGATCAAGAGGCAAGAGATACACACATAATGCAATGCAACACATGCAAGCATGATGTGAACAACTCAAGCATGCAACAAGTTTGCAACTAGATCATGCAATGCAACTAATGTGCAATAGGCATACTACCTAAACATGTGAAGATACATGGCATGCAACAACATGCAAAATGAAGCAAACATGCAACAACATGCAAGACAAGCATGCAACAACATGCAAAGATGGACATGTAAATGGTCCAACACCTAGGCATAGGAGGGCAACTTTCAAGAGCACTTAAAGGGGGACAAACATGGACATGTGGCATACATGGTAAGCTCTGAAATCATGCATGGAGAGGTGCCAAACCAACCAAACAAAGCAAGTATGGCATGCAAGAAAGCCTAAAGCTTGAGGCTAACCAAGGGACTCAAACCATGGCCACATGAAGCAAGCCCCAAAGGGCCAAGGGCACTCAAAATAGCCCCAAGGCAGGTCAATATAGGGCCAAAAACATGCTCGAAACTAGCCAACACAAGCTAGAACACAACACCAAAAGCATGAGGCATGCAAGGCTACAAAAGGGTGTTACACTACACCTATCAAAACCAAACATGGCATGACTTAAGAAATGAAAAACAAAGTTATGGCATGGTAAAACAAGACCAAAAACCCACGTAGATGGCATCCCAAAGACCTACACATGATGGCACACACAATGACCTATTCATGAGGCATAAAACATCAACTCTTTAAAGCATTAAAGGTGTGACAAGTGCAAGTGTTTGAGCATGAAACATGGACTGAAATAGTATAACAAATGATGCCAAATCATTGAAATGGTCCAAGTAAAGCATGCTAGTGACTTGGACACTTAAGGCTAACAAGCTAGAATGCCTTATGGCTATACAAAGCATGGCATATATGGTCAAAACAACTCAAATCAGAGCTTAAGCATGTTATAAAAAGGCTAAAAGCTTCATGGAGTCGAGCCAAAATCATGCTAGAAACATGGCTTAAAGCATGATGCATGTTAAGGCAAATGAAATGATTGCAAGGCAAGTACATGAAGCATACATGGTATGTCCAAACCAAGTCAAAACAGTGTTATATCATGGCAAAACAAAGCCTAATACATATTGAAATGAAGCTAAAACAAGCCAAGCAAACATGCTACCAATATAAGCCATGTATACTAGCATTCAAGACAATGAGGAGAGGGGATGACCCTCTCTTATTTAGGACTCCAAAACCACCTTCCCACCACTGAAAATCCTCTGGATTTCAGTGGTAGGAAGGTCATGCAAAGCCAAGAACAAGGGCCAAAAGGGATGGCCTAAAACAAGGCCAAATAAGGCTTAAGAGGGGGTAAACAATCCCAAACCAAAAAGTGATCTGAAACAAAGATCTAAAGCATACAAAATCAGAACTTATTGTAGTTTAGAGTTAAGCTTAAAACAATAAGCAAGAAGGGTTAAAAGCTTAAGCAAGAATGGGGTATTAAAAGCAAGAATGCTCACCCTTGAAGAACACTTTCAAGAACAAGGCTCCAACAACTTTTCCAAGTTTAAACCACTACAAGAACTCTGAAATCAACCTTAAGGGACCTCAACTCCAAGAGGATGGTGTATTGCTAGGTGTTTGTGTGCAATAGTGTGAACAAAACACCCTTTTTGAGCATAAATACACACACAAAGATGTAAAGAGAGGGAAATATAGAGATAGATAGATATAACTTCTCTAATCCTATTTTTCAGAACCCTTGAGAAGGGATGAGGGCCTCCCCTCTTATAGAAATCCAAATTCAAAGCTTCTAGGAGAAGTTAAGCCAAGGGGCAAATCCCTCCATACACGTGTATGGAGGGGGGGAATTGTGGATGCTATAGATGTCCCTGAACGTCTCGGGAAGAATCCCGTTTTGTTCATTGGGCTCACTGCAGCTCGGACTCAATGTTACCGTTCTTTATCTGATCTCGCAAAGTGTAATGCGAGATTGATAAGTCACCAAAGAGTCCAAATCCGGCAAATCGTTTTGAAAAACTGATTTTAGAAAGAAGTGCCAAACATGGACTGCTTTGCCAGATACAGAGTCGCCACCTAAATGTTTTATTTTGGGGGAATTTAGGAAACCTTGACTCGTTGCCTAAGGCCACATGTCCATCATCACCAAAGTTGTCTCGGCTCGGGAACTTGGGTACGATTGGGGAAGGTCATGCAATGAGCACCCCCGCTCGCCCGATCAAAGATCGACCACTACTAAGCATGATATCTTGTTTTTGAAAACACATGCGTTCTTATTCCAGTTTATTAGCCAAGAATTACTATGTGATGCACACAGCATAAAAGAATAGACTAGGTTGCCTGAATTTGAACAAAACATCTCATGTTCGTTTTGAAAAACGGTTTGAAGGTGTTACTCACAAGTAGGCTAAGACGTGGATTTTGCCACCCCCGGGTGGGCTTAGAAAACATGATTTTGCCACTCTCAAGTGGGCTTAAAACTCTCATTCAATGCATTATTCCAATTCAAATAACCCAACCTCCACCCACAGGTATTCAGGTAGTTATATCACATAAGCAAATAGCCTCATGGTAAGCATGCTATCATGGCAGTCACTCATACGCATGCAAGGATGCTAAAGCATAAACACTCACCGAGTACTCCAAGCCAAAACAAAAACTAGTTAGTAATCAATGCATGATCCTAGTTCATGTTAAGATGGCTAATGCAACACATGCAAAATGCAACTAAGATAGGATCGGCTATTTTAAAATGGCATATGAAATGCAACAACTGATACACGTATTCAACTCGGAATTGAAATACAATGCAGTTAGTATGATGCGCCGAGCCCGGTGCATGCAAGACAGATAAATGGATGCAAACATGCGAGCATAAGTATGCTAATTGAAACGTGCCCTAAACTAACCATCATAAGTTGGTAAATAAAAGGGAGAAAGACGTGGGGTTGGAAGACATATATCACACACACGCACACTTATTACAACATTGCCCTTCTCGGAGGGTCCGAATAAATAATACACAACCAAATGAATAACGAATTACAATTAATTATTACACAACTCTAATTAATTAACAAATTAACTAAAATAAATAAGCTAGCATGCAAAACATATGAAATGGACTGCGTCAGCTCGGTCTTGAATGACAAGGAATGCATGCATGCTCGAGTCGCCTTGCCGGAAAATCCATCGCGATGTCCCGATTTGCCTCTGTTTGCAACTGGTCCCAGAACACTAAACAAAACTCCAGAAGGCTGAAACTCTACCATGCTGTAGGGATACTACCGACCAATTTTTGCTGTTGGCTTCCGGTTTGCTGCAACAGAGAGCAAGAAAGGGGCATGGCAAAGTATTTTCAACATATGTGTGCACGACCACTCTCCTCGTTATTGCATAAGCTCTAGGGAGTGTAGTTCTCGATCCTCGTGTCACCAATCACGCATCTCGATGCATGATGGCCGAGGAGTCGAATTGCACGACTCAATATGAAATGAATGCACATATAAACATAACAAGGCCTAAACTCCATCATGGGTAATCCGGAGTGTCGGCGACCGAGAATCGAGGCACGTTTCGTCACTTGGAGTACAAAATGTCCCTCATTTCCCATGTTTGGACTAAACCCTACTCCAAACACAATGCAACAAATAGAATGGCATGGCATGTACAAAATGCAACTCTAGTATGCAATCCTAAATGTAATGCGACTAAGTGATGTAAACATGCAAAGGATGACATGCAAGCATGCAAATGGCATACACAATGCTATGAACTAATCAATGGCATACTCAATGCACATGAAAACTGTATGGCATACGCAATGCATACATAGAGACTAACAATGAAATGATCAAGGCATACACAATGCAATGGTCAATCATGCAACAACATGGACTAAATGGCATATACAATGCAAGACGGACTTAAACCAAGATAGGTGAGCCTTAGCCACACCCAAATCAGTGGCCAAACATGATGAAATTAGGCAACAAAACACATGCAAATATGCACAAATGCAAGGGACTAAACCTAAGGCACCAAATGCAACTCTACCAAAGCATGGCAAGGGATGAAATATGGCATGCAATCACACATTTTCCAGCTCTAAAATGACATGCAAGATGGTCCCGAATCATAGAAACACCTCACACAATGCATGCTAGATGGCCCGGGTACCAAAACTAGTGAAGTGCATTACACTAGAGGTACACAAAGCAATGCTCAAGTGACTCAACCAGCCCTAAACAGTCCCCATGCAGGTCCAAGACAGTGGGAAAATGGTCTAAAATGATGGCTCAAAATGCACAGAAATGAAGCTCATGCAATGGTTCATAAATGAGGTATTTAAGCATGACTCTCAAACACATTTAAAGAGTGGAAAACATGGGAATATGACACAAGTATAGGCTCTGAAATGACATGTTTAATGGCCCCAAAACATGAAAACACCTCAGTATAAGCATGCAATAGGCTTCAAAACTCAAGACTAGGCAAGGGTATTACATTACAACCATGCATAGCAAGCATCATTCGACCATGAGGCATAAAAATAGAGCTAAGGCAGTCCAAAACATGCACAAAATCAATTTAATGCATGTCCAAAAAGTGCTAGAATCAAAGACCAAAATAGCATGCAATACAAGCTAGTGAAGAGGGTTTACACTACAAGTATATGAAGCATTCAAGAGGTCACTAAACCACCAAAACTCAGAGGTATAAAATTCCAAATAATGCCCAAAAACCCACTGAAAAGTGATCAATGCATGCAAGAATGACATGCTCCTTTGATAAGCTATGAAGAGGGTTGTTCTATACATGAAAGATGGACACTCAATATGGCAAAACAAACTCTAGAAAGAGCCTATGAAGGTCCTAAAACTCACCAAAAATGGCCTGGAACATGGCTTGGAAGCATGCAAATAAGGGCTCCTTTGTTAGGCCAAATATGCCAGGAAACAAAACAAGGGGAGAGGGTCTCTCATTTTGGCACTCAAAATAGCATTCTAGCCACTGAAAATCCACTGGATTTCAGTGGCTAGAAGGCCAAACAAAGGTCAATGCTAAGGCTCTAATGCGTGGCTCAAAATAAGGCAACATGAAGCATGCAAGGGGGTAGATGACCCCCAACAGAAAAATGATCTTAAACAAACATGTTAAGGATCTCAAAATAAGACTTTTTTCAGTTTACACCAAAGCTCTAAAATGCTTGCAAATAAGGCTAAGAAATGGATCAAAATAAAGCTTTAAAAGGGATAAAGTATGTTACCCTTGTAGCTTAGCAATTCCAGCAGCTTCTAGACCAAAAATGTAGCTCCTCAACCTCTGAAAAGGGCCTCCAAGAAGCTTAGGTTGGTGTTGGAGGGGTTAAGCTAGGAGATGGTCTGCAAAGGGGCAAGAACTAGACCCTTTTGAACCCTAAAATGAAGAGATATAGGGAGAGATATGTTGTATGCCTTCAAACAAAATCTGAACCCTAACCAAGGGAGAGGAGGGCCTCTCTTATAGCCAAAAGGGACCAAAACTTCTCAAAGAAGCTAAAGACCAAGGTTGAAGATCCTCTATACACGTGTATGGAGGATCCAGTCTGTGCCTTCCAGCTGGCACAGCTGGAACCAACTCACAGAGACAAAACAAGAGGAAAGGGGCCGACCAGTTCAGGTGGACGGCCAGCCAGTTCAGGTGGTCGACTAGCTAGTTCAAAAGGGTCAACTCAACAAAAAGTGGTCGACAGCCCCATTTGGTGGTCTCCCAACAAAATGCAAGCTAGTGACGTGGTGGGAGACTAGCAATTGTGGCCCAAAAATGAGGGAGACCAGTTACCTAACAAGAAAATTGGCCGGCGGGGGAAAAGTAGTCTCCAAGGAGAAAAGGTGGTCTCCCACCCTTGTACCACCTTCCAAACAATTAAAACAAGGTCCATGCCAAAAATGAACCAAGACGGATGCAAAACGAGGGTTCGGGAGCCAAAACGTGCAACCGGGTGCCCCGAAAACTGACTGTTAAGCATCGAAAGTGGCGTGCGACCATAAAGGTGGTCTCCCGGGCCACAGTATCCCTCTAGAGAGAGGAAGCAAGGTGTGTGCCAAAAATCGGAGCAAACGGAGAAAGTTAAGTGGTCCCGAACCGAAGCGCACGGCCGACGGCTCCGAAAATCAAAAACTGGTCTCCAAATGGGAAAGTGGCCTACAACCACGAAAAGTAGCCTACGACCACTAAGAGATGGTCTACAAGACCTCTTCCTCCCTTCGGGAAGAGAAAACAAGACTTGGTTCGCAAACCAAGGCAAAGCACAAAAAAGGGTCTCGAGGTCCGGGGGTAAGGCTCTCAGCCGAAACTCCGAAACCTCAGAATGAGCACAACATGCACCATAACCGAGCGCTCAATCGATGACGTCTGAGTCTTAAGGTCGGTCAAAAATGGGGTGTCTACAGATGCTAGCTATGACAGTTGGCATAAAATATCTGCATAAAGCAGATGAACAGGGTTCGGCCAGAAAACATGGCCGATCGACCAACATAAGTGCCGATCGACCAAAAGGAGTGTTGATCGGCCAAAAATTTTGGCTGACGGTAAGAAAACAAGGTCGATGGCCTCATGCCTTGGCTGGTGGGTTGAGGGAATGGCCAAAAAGTCACCCTCTTCCCTCAGAAGCAAAAACACAAGTGCTTGGTCCACAACCAAGCACAAAATAGTCAAGTTGAGAGATCTTGAGGCAAGGCGCACTGCCGAGACCTCCGAGAACTCAAAACGAACACGAGCATGGATGATCATCGAGTGTTCAAACGATGACATCCAAGTCTTGAAGACGATCAAAAATGGGGTGTCTACAGTTGCCCCTCTTTGACAGAACTTGAAAGTCAAAAGATGACGGGAGTGAATGCCAAAGCCTAGAGACGACCCATTTTTGACAAGGCCGAAGACTTAGACAAGCATGCAAGATAATAAAGATATGTGCCCGAAGGTGGGGGCGAAATGCAAAGGACATGCACGGTGCCGAACATAACTTATGATCATGCAAAGGGAGTTGTAATAAAGTATAACATGCAACATTTTTAAGCAAGCGAATTCGAACCAAACTACATTACATGCAGAAAGGATGTAAGAAAATTATTCAATTCTCGCTACGTCTCACGCAGAGAATACAACATCGTCCGGTTCGTCTGGTCGCACCATCTTCAAATGAACCGTACATACAATATCGTACCTGCAAAAGAAAGAAACTTAACAGGTACAATATCGTTAGAAACGTGCATAACAATGCAAGTGAAAAGTTCATA
>NW_021027302.1:172525-249369 GCF_004153795.1 Camellia sinensis | reverse complement strand
GCTGTGCAACACAAGTGAAGTGTGAAGTGCATGACAATGCAGGTAGAACATGCGAAACAACGCAAGTTAGAGAGGGTGCAAAACACACGCAAGTTAGAGAAAGTGCGAAACAATGCAAGTTAGTGAAGTTGCAAGACAATGCAAATTAGATGGGTTTGTAAAACAATGGTCAATGTTAGATAAGTGCTTAAAACAATGCAAGTTAGTGAGTGCAAAACAATGCAAAGTTAGTAGGGGTGCAAGACAATGCAAGAGTTAGTAGGGTGCAAGACAATGCACAAGTTAGTAGGGGATGCAAAACAATGCACAGTTAGTAGGGGTGAAAAACAATGCACAAGTTAGTAGGGGGTGCAAGACAATGTACAAGTTAGTGGGGTGCAAGACAATGCACAAGTTAGTAGGGAGTGCAAAGACAATGTACAAGTTAGTGGGGTGCAAGACAATGCACAAGTGAGAGGGGGAGTGCAAACAATGCACAAAGTTAGTAGGGGTGCAAAGACAATGCACATAACGAGTAAGACAATGCAAGTATAGGGGGTGCAAAACAATGCACATAACGAGCAAGACAATGCCAGTTATAGGGGGTGCAAAACAATGCACATAACAAGCAAGACATGCAAGTTATATGAAAATGCAAGACACAATGTGAAAGAGCGCTAGCATGACAATACGATCGGTAAGAAATGCATGACAATGCAAATGAGTGCGAGACAAGCAATGCAGTGACGAATGACAATGAGAAGTGCATGCAATGCAAATGTGAAATGCATGACAATGCAAATGAGATGTGCATGACAATGTAGCATGGGAAATGCATGACAATGCAAATGAGATGTGCATGACAATGTATGTACTGAAATGCATGTCAATGCAAATGAGATGTGGCATGACAAATGCAATGAGGAGATCCTCTGTGGGCCGGTATGTGGATGACTTATGAAAAGCCACATTGTACTTTTCCAACAAGTTGATCATTTCCTTCTTGAAGTGGGAACCATTATCTGAGATGATCTCATTCGGGACCCCATACTGGCAGATAATGTTATTCCTGATGAACTTAGCTACGTGCGACGTTTTCAGCACTGCATAGGATTGGGCCTCGACCCACTTTGTAAAGTAGTCTATCGCCACCAGGATATACTCATGCCTGTTCGACCCCTTCAGAGTAACTGCCCCAATAACATCAATCCCCCAAACTAAAAATGACCATGGTGAAGTCATGTTATATAGCTTCGACGGCGGAATGTTCATGCGATTTGCATGAATCTGGCATTTGTGGCATCGCCAGACAAAGCCAATACAATCCTCCTCCATGGTGGACCAGTAAGGATCTTCCGGGCTAGCATCACCCCGTTCATGTGCGTTCCGCACTCTCCTTCATGGATGGCCTCCATTAGGCGCTTCGACTCTTCAGCATCAACACACAGCTTATGCATTCCTAGATGACCTCTCTTGTACAGTTTAGCCCTGCAGATGATGAACTGAGCAGCCATTCTTCGAATTGCCTTTTTATCCTTGGCATTTGCCCATGGTGGATACGTCTCTTTTTCCAAGAAGTTCCAGACATCGTAATACCAGGGGTTCTCATCTTGAACCTCATCTATGGCAGCAATCAGCTCGTAGGCCGGAACAAACTTCTGGTCAATGATGATCGGACGCATCCGGACTCCAAAAGGGATGTCTATCATAGAAGATAGAGTTGGTAGTGAATCTGCAAACCTGTTGTTCTCTCTTAACAGATGAGCGAAGTTCAGCTTCTCAAACCGAGGAATCAGCAAGTCCAAGGTCTGGTGGTAGATTCTCATCTTTTCTTCTTTGACTTTCCAATCTCCTTTAGCTTGAGATACAATGAGGTTTGAGTCCCCGATGACATCCAACCGTTTTGCGCTTAGTTCTAGGGCGGCTTCTAAACCAGCAATACATGCCTCATATTCTGCTTCATTGTTCGTGACTTTGAACCGGAGTTTGAATGCTAGAGGGATACGGGAATTGTCAAGTGCTATTAGCAACACCCTTATCCCATACCCGTATTGGTTTGACACTCCGTCAAAGTACATTGTCCAAGTTTCGTCTTTGACATGCAAAATGCCTCGTCTGGGAATAGGTACTCAACTGCTTCATCCCCTTCCACAGAGTAATCGGCTAGGAACTCCGCTACCGCTCTCCTTTACGTGAACTTGCGAGTCACATACTTGCAGATTCAATTCAGAAGAGTAGAAGCACCACGGAGTTAGCCTACCCGTAAGTTGCGGGGTTTCTACGAAAGAGATATTTGATTGTGATTCTAATCTGAACCAGTATTACAGAGTGGGACAAGTAGTGCCGCAGCTTCCTGGTAGCCCATACCAAGGCCAAACAAACCTTCTCAAGCGGAGTGTAGCGGGTCTCGTAACCCAGCATTTTCTTGCTCAGGTAGTAGGTAGCTCTCTCCACTTTGTCCTCAGACTCTTGTGCAAGCATGCAGCCCATTGTAGTTTCAGTCACTGAAAGATACAAAATCAACGGTTTTCCTGGCTCAGGCGGTAACAACACGGGTCAGTTCTGTAAGTATTCCTTAATCTGTTCAAAAGCAGCTTGGCATCGGCCGCCCCATTGGAACTTCGTTCCTTTCTTCAGGAGACCAAAGAGTGGTTCACAAGTCAAGGTTAATTTAGCAATAAACCGTCTTATGAATTGCACTTTACCCAGAAAGCCTCGCACCTCTTTTTCAGTCCTTGGTGGTGGCATTTCTAAGATGGCCTTGATTTTGGAAGGGTCGACTTCGATACCTCTCTATGTAATCAAGAACCCAGCATTTTCCTTACTGTAACACCAAACGTACACTTTTGAGGATTCAGCCGCAACCGAAACTCTCTAATCCTTTGGAAGAACTTTTGCAAGGCGGTGTAGTGGCCCTCTCTTTCCTTGGACTTGACAATCATGTCGTCCACGTACACCTCAACCTCTATGTGGATCATGTCGTGCAATATTGTGGTCGCAGCCCGTTGATATGTAGCTCCAGCATTCTTCAGCCCAAACGGCATCACCCTATAACAATAGGTCCCCCACGGGGTGGTAAAAGTAGTCTTCTCCCGGTTTTCGGGTGCTATTACAATCTGATTGTAGCCTGAAAAGCCATCCATAAATGAGAGCAATGCATGCCCCGCTGTAAAATCCACTAATTTGTCGATATGCGGCAGAGGAAGTCGTCCTTCGGACTGGCTTTGTTCAAATTCCTGAATTCCACACATACTCGGATTCTGCCATCATTCTTCGGCACTGGAACGATGTTGGCTAACCAAGTTGGGTATTCAGATACCAGCAGGAACCTTGCGTCAATTTGCTTGGTGACCTATTCTTTGATTTTGATAGCCCAGTCTGGGCGGATCCTTCTGAGCTTGTATTTAACAGGTCGGGCCTCTGGGTCAAGAGGGATCTGGTGCTGTATAATCTCAAGATCGATTCCAGGCATGTCTTCGTAGGACCACGCGAAAACATCTTTGAAATCTTTTGATAAAGCGACTAAACGCTCGTGCTCCTCCGAAGACAACGTGGACCCGATTTGGACCAGCTACGTGTCCTTATCGGTTCCAACGTTAATTTGGGTGATTTCATCAACCAGCAATTTTACAAACCTCTCCTGCTCTTGTTCTAGAAAATATTTCAAAACCAGAGGAATTTCTTCCTCGTCGTTTGCATCAAAGTTTTGAAAGTCTGAATTAATGCAATAAATCAAGGGTATAGAAAAGTAATCGCAGGCCACAGCCGCACAATTCTCATTAAGCACTTCATCTAGTCCATTTGATTCTTCTGTTACAACAGACTCAAAAGAGAAAGGAAAAGACGACCTAGACAGGACTGTGGCATCTGGGTTGTCACCTCCAGGAATATCGGACTCAGACTCAAACGAGCTAGAATCTGATTCCGACTCTACGGACTCAGTGGAATCAGATTCTGGCTCACTACCTGACCGGGTGCTGCTCGATAAGAATCCCTCCTCGTACTGCCAGACGAGGGAAGGTGCGATGGATGCATCCAAAATGTTTGAAGGTGGGCTCGCAGTCGTTTCATTCTCAATCATAGACACTGAGAGATCATCCCCTAAGCACTCATGTACGATCGGAGGATCTGATAGTAGACAAGCCAGTGCTACCCTAATTTCAATCTTGGTGCTCTCGGAATCCACTTCCTTACACTGCTCGACCTCAGCTGATGGGTCTGTCTGCTCCCCGGCAACATCATCACTGGACAACTGTAAGTTGAAGAAGATCTCAAATTCTGGCAAGCGCCTCTTCTCTGCGTTCAACCATGGCTCTGGGAAGCCATAGAATGGAAAGTCTTCCTCCTCCCGGATGAAGCGTCCGTTTAGGGTGCCCTGATTAGGCCGATGCATCAAATCAAAATGCCTCCCGATCTGCTTGGCTCTTCCAGCCATCTCTTTGCCTTTTCTCACCCTGTCCTCTTTGGTGGGCAAATAACCCAAGCCAAAGGTATACGGGTTGTGCGACACTTCGGCCGATACTGCAATGCCCTTCTGACCACTTTTTCCTAGTCCCATCCCAGGGATGTGCTGGAGCTTGTTCATGAGGTACACTGACTATGCGCTGACATACAACCCCTGATCAACAGCTAAGATATTCTGAACAACCTGGGTCTCGGCTAGGGTAAATCCTGATAGGAACACATCCTTTGTGCCATGCTCGATTTCCAAAACCGGTGTAGACATCTCTGGCGGCGGATGGATTGACGAATTCCCAAAAACTATAGCCATCATCTTCCCATGGGGGTATTTCAACATCTGATGCAGGGTGGAAGAGACCGCATTTACCTAGTGCAGCCACGGACGCCCCAAGAGTAGATTAAAGGCTGCGGGAATGTCCAAGACATGAAAGTCAATCTCGTGTTGTCCTGGACCAACCTGAGTGTGAATCTTCATGGTCCCCATCACTTCTTTGCTAGTATTGTCGTAGGCCCTTACCACCTGGGCAGTTGGCTCAAAGTCCACGGGCTTCAACCCGATTGCATATGCTGTCCTCGATGGGCATATGTTAATAGCGGATCCTGTGTCGACAAGAACTACTGGTATCCATTTGTCTCTACATTCCACAGAGATGTAGAGAGGTTTGTTGTGATTTGTGCCCTCAGCCGGCAGTTCCTTGTCAGAAAAGGTCAACGTGGGGAAGCTCCTCCCGGTCCCGGAAAAACCAATCCTACTAGCTGCTCAGGCATGATATCTATTGAAAATTTAGCCTTGTCCATTGCAGAGAGGACGGCTTGTCTATGTACTCTTGAAGCCATATGCAGTCCCTAGATGGAGATGTCTGCCTGTATCTTCTTCAACTGTTTCAACACAGCCTCCTCTTTGAGCAACTTATCTTTTTGCTTCTCCGCCTCCTTGTCCTTTCCGGATGCTTCTGGTCGATCTAAGTGCGGGGGTTTGAAATAACGCCCGCTCCTAGTCATGTGGTCTACTTCGCCAATGTTCCAGGTATCATCTGGTTGGCTTTGTCCCCAGTCTTCATCCATGTGGGCAAGACATAGGTCATTATCTTCCCATCACATACCATCGACAGCCGACAGACACCGGTCTGGCTCCGTTACAACTATTCCTGTGCCCACAGCACCTTCCATTCCTGTGCTCGCAGCATGCTCTGTCCCCGTAGGGGCCTTGGCTTTTCTAACCGTCTCAGAATCTTTGATCCTTTCCTGCTCAAACTGCTTCAGTGCAGCCTGCTGTTTAGTATCTTTTGTTCCCAAACTGCCCGTATTCTGAGCAAAATTCTTAACACCAGTGCTCTCCGGTGATGCACTCTGCTCTTCGGCCTTTCCGGCCACAGTTGATGTCCCCGTCCCTGACGGACCCTGCTCTAGCTGAGGTTGTTCAACAACATCCGGCTGGTCGTCTAACCACCCAGTAGATTCTATGGACCCATCCAAACCAAACTAGTTGACAGTCACGTCCCCTGAGTCTTGCTTTTCAAAGAACTGCAGATTTGCAATGTCTTCTTCCAGATCCACTAGGTCATCTAGCCCCTGATTAGGTCCATTCTCCCGTACTTCACAAATCGCTACTCCCGCTGGCAATTCCATTCTCGGCCTAGCCTGGCCTGCTGATGTAATGTAACCACTCGGGTCATTCATGACATTCTCAGACCCCTCAGGCTCGGTATCATCAATCTGATCTGCCTCCACAATCGACCCACTTCTATCTTCGATAGCTACCACCACCGTCTCAGGCTGGGTTTGGGAGATGTCTAACATGCACAAGTCAGTGCTGTCAGGAATGAACACCTTCGGCTTGGGTATGTGAGAAGAGGTGATATATATGCTAGGGTCGTATAACACAACCCCAGTTTGGATAAGATTGATGCGTTTGGCAGGTGGAGCTTGGTTATGTGGTGGGAGAGGGTTGGTTGTGACATTCGGTTTCTCCAGAGGCACGATCACTCTGTTATCAATGAGATCTTGAATCTCATGACGCAATCTAAAGCACTGGTCGGTGTCATGACCATGCTGTTCGTGAAAGGCGCAATATTTGGCTGGGTTATGGGAAGCAGGGAGTTTATCTGGTAGTGGCCGCGACTCTAGGGGCTTTAAGTGCCCTTTCTTGATCAAAACCGCCAGAGCTTTGGACAGGGACATGTATAGTGGAGTGAAGGTTCTTTGGCCCCGGGGTGAATACTTGGTTGTTTGTGAGCTACTTCCGGACATGCCGGTGAATGGTGTAGCTGCAAGGGTTCTCGGGGTGGTGGTGGTAGTGACCATTTCCACATTTGAAGATCTGGTGGCTGCAGCACTACTTGTGCCTACATTTGTACTACGGTTGAATGCCCTTTTAGGTTGCTCTCTGTCTTGGTCAATCAGGCCCTGTTTCATAGCATCCTTGATCTGCACCCCTATCTCATGTAGATCTGCAAAGGTGGGGAGGGGGAGAACGATCATCTTCTGCATAAGCTTGGGCTGGAGGTTGTGCACAACCATCCGAATTTGATCTTTGTCAACAGGCTTGATGGTCATCATCGAGGCCTTGGCCCTTCACCGGGTCACAAAATCGGAGAAACTCTCCTTCGGCTCTTGCCTAGTTGTCTCAAGATCACGGGTTCGATCTGTTGTAGGAGTATTGAGCTATGAAGGCCTCGGCCATCTCCTCCCAGTTCCTCTTGACGGAATCTTCCAGTTCCTCTTGACGGAATCTTCCAGTTTTGCATACCAAATAGCTACTACACCTGACAGGGTCCGGCCAAACAAGGAAAGCTTCTGCAATCTGGTGAGGCCCATCGGCCTTAGTATGTTCAAAAATAGCCGCAAATGCACCATAGGATCTCCAGACCCATCGAAACGATCTATGTGCGGCATTTTAAATCGGTCTGGCAGCGTCACGACCGAGTCGGTGTACCCATCGTCAATATCCGGAATGGACTTCACACCATGAGATTTCTTGAACAACTTTTCAAGCTTGCTCACTTTTAACGCTGTGGGGTCCACCTCAAACTCAAAGGGAGAATCCGGTAGGTTAGTCTGTACTTTAGATAGCTGGGGTAGAATCGGGGGCGGAGTCGCCCCTATTAGAACGTCCGTATCATCTTGGACAGGTGCTGTCTCCCCGAGTATGGGAACTCTTGGTAGGGGAGGAACTTGGTGTGAAGCTGATGCTCCAGTTTGCTGTTGTGGCCTGACAATTAACTCTGCCTGTTGGGTCATGACCTCGGCCTGTTGTTTGGCAAATTCTGCTTGACGGGTAGCATCCTGCTGCATGATTTTCATACTCTCCTGGAGCTACGCATTATCTCTTCTGAGCCTGCCATATTGTACTGTTCTAGCTGAATACCCGGTATATCTATCCCTGTAATAGAAGTTGAGACCTCAGCCTGACTATTCACTGGTGGGGTAAACCACTGATCTGGTGACCGCTGCATCGATACACTGCGTCCTCTTGACCTCCGTCTGGTAATCGGGGGTAAAGAAAGGAACACTGCTTGTCTATCTATCAGATCCCTAGATCGATTAAGTCTACGACCTCTGACCCAGAGTGCTCGGGGGATATCTAACTGGTCGGATGCAATGGTGCTAAACTACCTTGCAAAAAAATAACTAAAGCATAATAAGGAAATAATGAACAGAAAAATGGACAGTATAACAGCTTAAAAGACAACACACAATCGGCAAACACGCGCTGAATGAACTGTTCTCAACCACTGATCACTGTTCCCAAATTCACTGCCCCGAATCTGAATATGATATCTGCAGATATAACTGATTCTCAAAATACTGATGCCCGCAGGCCTGATACTCAGACTTGCAAACTGATATGTGCATTCCCTGTAGAGGCACACTCTAAAAGCACATAATCAAGCAAATGAGAGCCAAAACACCCCTATGTTGGGGTAGGGTTTCCCTGTCCTATTTTGTCAGGAGCTAGGGTTTCGCTACCCACACAGCGATTTCCAACAACCTATATTCGGGTAAGCAACTTGTCCTAGTTTGGAATAGTCACTATGGATTCGGAATATGCACTAGGTCGAATGGTCAAAAAGGGTGCCCTCGTAAAATCGGGGTTTGTGTTCCCGTTGTGGCAGAGCCCGCAACCGGTCAGCCTTATGGCACGCTTTTCAAAGCAAACCCCTGGCAAACCATTCAGGAATAGCATAAGGTAAACACGATGTCCTAGGCGCACCAATGCAAACGCAATGCAAAGAAACACATAAGTGTAATAAAAACAAGATATCATGAGTTTGAGTCAAGTCCTCTAACTCCCCAGCGGAGTCGCCAGAAACTGTAGACGCGCCCTTGGGCTTCATGCTACAGTTCGGACTCAAATGTCACAAATCTTAATTTGATCTCACAATGTGCGATATGAGATTGATAAATCACCAAAGAGTCCAAATTCGACAAATCATTTTGGAAAACTGATTTTTGTAAAGAAGTGCCAAACATGGACTGCTTTGCCAGATACAGAGTCGCCACCTAAATATTTTATTTTGGGGGAATTTAGGAAACCCTGATTCATGCCTAAGGCCACGTGTCCGTCATCACCAAAGTTGCCTCGGCTCGGGACTTGGGTACGATTGGGGAAGGTCAGCTATGAGCACCCCCGCTCCCTCGATCAAAGATCGACCACAATTAAACATGATATCTTGTTTTTGAAAACACATGTGTTCTTATTCCGGGTAATTAGCAAGAATTACTATGTGATGCGCACAGCAAAACAAGTATAGACTAGATCGCCTAATTTGGAACAAAGCATTGCATATCCGTTTGTTCGGAAAAAATGGTTTGAGTTTTGCTACTCGCAAGTAGGCTAAAATACGGATTTCAATGAATCGTCCCAATTCAAGCAATCCAACCTTCACCCACAGGCATTCAGGCAGTTATATCACATATGCAAATAGCCTCATGGTAAGCATACAGTCATGGCAACACTCACACACATGCAAGGATGCTAAAGCGTAAATGCTTACCTAGTACTCCAAGCCAAAACAGAAACTAGTTAGTAATCAAATGCATGATCCTAGATCATGTTAAGATGGCTAATGCAACACATGCAAAATGCAACTAGAAATAGGCTCGGCTATTCTAAGATGTCATGTGAAATGCAACTTGATACATGTATTCAAATTGGAATTGAAATACTATGCAGTTAGCATGATGCGCCGAGCCCAGTGCATGCAATACGAATGAATGTGTGCAAACATGCTATCATAAGTATGCTAATTGAAACGTGCCCTAAAACTAACCATTGTAAGTGGTTAAATAAAAGGGAGAAAGACGTGGGGTTGGAAGACATGTATCACACACACGCATGCTTATTACACAATTTGCCCTCTCTCAGAGGGACCGAAAGAATAATACAAATTAACTAACTAACAAGCTAATTAATTATTACACAACACTTAACTAATTAAATGAATTAATTAAGCTAAGAAAGCTGTAAAGAGGCCTCAGGAAGAGGGATGAATGCATGCATGTTCGGTTTCGCTTGGAAATCCATCGCCATACTCATGCTGCCTCTGTTTACACTGCTCTGCACTTCTAAAAACTGCACAAGTCTCCAGGATGTTTTTGAACCACCTTCTGAGCACTGTGGAAGGTCACCGGCCAAAAGGCAAGGCCACTGGCCATGGGAAACTGGTCATCGACCATGTGTGAGGCGCTCGGCCAACAATTCATAGCCAGCTGGCACTGAAGATAGCCGACCGGCCATCTCTTCCTGCAGAATCCTGTTTTGCTGCAGTAGAAGGAAAACAGAGCATGGCAATGCATTTTCAAAGCAATGTTTGCACAACTACCCTCCTTATCATGTTTAAGACTCAAAGGAGTTTGGTTTTTGACCCTCGGACCATCAATCACGCATTTCAACGCATGATGGCCAAAGAAGCCAAGTGTGCAACTCAATATGGAATGAAATGCATAAAACACATAAAGGGCACCAACCTCTATCATGATTGATCAAGAGGCAAGAGATGCACACACAATGCAATGCAACCTAGGCAAGCAAGCAAGCATGCAAATAACTCAAGTGTGCAACAAATCTAATGCAACATAAGCATGTTAACATGCAATATGCAATAGGCATACAACCTAAACATGTGGTCATGTATAGCATGCAACAACATGCAAAATGAAACAAGCATGCAACAACATGGTGAGATGGACTTACACTAACATGGGTAGCTCTCAAGCATGCTAAAATCAGTGGCCAAATGTGTTGGGATGGTGGCTCGGAATGCATTTACATGAAGCTATTGTAATGGCTCATAAATGGGGCATACAAGCACAACTCTAAGGAGCACTTAAAACATGGAAAATATGGAAGTGTAGCACCCCTATAAGCTCTGAAATATCATGCTTAATGATGCCAACACATGCAAATACTTCAAGTTAGGCATGCAAGAGTGCTCAAAACTCAAAGCTAGTCAATGCTATTACACAACAAGTATGCATGGCAAGCATTTTTTGACCATGAGGCCACAAAACAGAGCTGAGGCAGCCCAAATGATGAACAAAATCAGTTTAGAGCAAGGCCAAAATGTGCTAGAATGGAGGGCCAAAACAACATGCACTGTAAGCTAGTAAGCATGAGTTACACTACAAGCCTATGAAGCATGTGAGGGACCACCAAACCAGCAAAAAAAAGATTCATGGCATGCCAAAATATGACCAAAAACCCACTCAAATGAGGCCAACATGAGCTAGAAGGACATGCTCAAACATGAAGCAAACAAGACTAGTTTGCAAAATTTACATTACAAGTGTATAAACCAAGCATGGATTGACCAAGATAGGCAAAAACAGTGGCATATGACATAAAAATAACCACAAATACCAGCTAAGACATGGCCAACATGAGCTTAACAAAGGTGCTCACATATGAGGCAAATATGACAAGTATTGAAGACAACAAGGAGAGGGGATGGCCCTCTCCTTCTTAGGACCTCAAAACACCATCCCCACCACTGAAATCCCTAGGCCAATACAAGGTGGTCCCGAAGCTAACAAAAAAAGGCACAAAAATGAGGCCAAACAAGGCCTAAGAGGGGGGAAACAACCCCAAACACAAAAGTGATCTTAAACAAACTTCAAAAAGATACAAAAATAGAACTTTTATCAGTTATACACTAAGCTCAAAATAGCATGCAAGATAGTTTAAAAGCTTGTGCAAAAATGGAGAATAAAGGGGGAAAAGAGATTACCCTTGAAGCTAAACAAGACCAGCAGCTTCTTGGACCAAAAACCAGCTCTTTGAGACCTCTCAAGACCCTCCAAGAACCTTAGGTCAATGGTGGAGGGTTATGGCTATGAGGTGTGGTGCTAAAGGCCAAGAACAAACACTTTCTAAGCCTAAATTATAGAGACAAAAAGAGATATATGCTTCTTGCCTTAAACAAATTTTTGGAACCTCTCTAAAGGAGAGGGGGGGCCCTCTCTTATAGAGAAATAAGAGGGTTCAAGCTTCTTGGAGAAGCTAAAGAGGTTCAAGCTTCTTGGGGAAGCTAAAGAGGTTCAAGTTTCTTCAAGAAGCTAAAAAGATTCAAGCTTCTTGGAGAAGCTAAAAAGGTTCAAACGGTTCAAGCTTCCTCAAGAAGCTAAAACAAGGGTTCAAAAGGTTCAAGCTTCCTCAAGAAGCTAAAACAAAGGGTGCAAATCCTCCATACACGTGTATGGAGGGCAGGGTCTGTGCCCCCTGGCACTAAATATCTATATAAAGCAGATGAACAGGGTTCGGCCAGCAGAAAAGGCCGATCGACCAACACAAAGGGCCGACCGACTAAATACATTGCCGACCGGCCATTATGTTTGGCCGGTAGCAATAAAACAGGGCCGGTGGCCTCAGGCCATGGCCGGTGATGTGTGGGGATAGCCAACAAGCCATTTCCCGCCCTCAGGTGCAAAGACCACAAGTCCTTGGTCCAACCAAGCACGAAACAAATAAGTCGAGAGATCTTGAGGCAAGGCGCGCGACTGAGACCTCCGAGAACTCAAGACGAACACGAACATAGATGATCATCGAGTGTTCAAATGATGACGTCCAAGTCTTGAGGATGGTCAAAAATGGGGTGTCTACAGTTGCCCCTCTTTGACAGAACTCGAAAGTCATAACAATGACGAAAGTGAATGTCAAAGCCCAGAGACGACCCATTTTTGACAAGGCCGAAGACTTAGACAAAGAATACAAGATAGTAAGATATGTGCCTGTAGGCAGGGGCAAGATGCAAGAACAATGCACAAAGCCGAACATAATTTACGGTCATGCAAAGAAAGCTATAACGAAGCAAATACATACAATAAATGCAACAATTTTAAGCAAGCCAAAAACCAAACTACATTACAATGCAGAAAAGATGTAAGAGAATTATGTAATTCTCGCTACGTTTGACGTGGAGAATACAATACCTGTGTAGCTCGTCTGGTCGTGCCAGCTTCAAATGAACCGTACATACAATATCGTTCCTGTCCGGTTTGTCTGGTCGTGCCAGCCTCAAATGAATCGTACATACAATATCATTCCTGAAAAAGAAAGAGAACTTAACAGGTACAATATCGTTAGATACATGCATAGCAACGCAAGTGAAAAGTGCGTGACAACGCGAGTGAGAGGGTGCATGACAATGCGGATGGAAGGGGTGCATAACAACGCAACCCGGGTGTGTGCATAACTATGCGATTTGAAACAAGCATAACAATGCTATGAAGGCACAAACACATATAAATAAAGTACACGTGACAAAGTGTACAATGTGTGAAGGTGAGGAAAAGTATACACATGTAAGTAAAACATGCGCGGAAACGCATGCAATGTGTATAGCAGGAATAACACATGTGAGTAAAGTACACGCGACGACACATGCAATGTGTTATAAAAGAAACTTGAACACATGTGAGTAAAGTACACGCGACAACGCATACAATGTGTATAAAATAAACTTGAACACATATAAGTAAAGCAATACGCGACAACGCATGCAATGTGTATGGTAGGAATGAACACATGTAAGTAAAGCATTGTAGCACGCGCCCGTGGGCCTCGCTACAGCTCGGACTCGATTTGTGTCACGGTTCTTAATCTGAACCAAAGAGTCCAAATCCGGCAAATCGTTTTGAGAAACAGATTTTTGAAAAGAAGTGCCAAACATGGACTGCTTTGCCAGATACAGAGTCGCCACCTAAATATTTTTTGAGGAGGGGAATTTAGGAACCCTGACTTGGTGCCAAAAGGCCACGTGTCCGTCATCACCAAAGTTGGAGCTAGGGTACGATTGGGGAAGGTCAGCTATGAGCACCCCCTCTCGCCCGATCCGAAGATCGGCCTCTACTAACCGTGATATCCATTTTTGAAAACGTTATGTGTTCTTATCCCGATTATTAGCCTAGAATTACTATGTTATGCACACAACACAAAAGTATAGACTAGATTGTCTAATTTGGGAATAAGCATTGCATATCCGTTTGTTTTGAACAAATGTTTTGGAATTTGCTACTCGCAAGTAGGCTAAAACATGGATTTCAATGAGCTATTCCAACTCAGGCAACCCAACCTTCACCCACAGGCATTCAAGCAGTTATATCACATAAGCAACTAGCGTCATGGTAATCATGCTAGCATGGCAACACTTACATGCATGCAAGGATGCTAAAGCATAGATACTTACATCGTACTCCGTGCCAAAAACAAAAACTAGTTAATATTCATGTGCATGATCCTAGTTCATGTTAAGATGGCTAATGCAACACAGGCAAGATGCAACTACGATAGGCTTGGCTAATCTATAATGACATGTGAAATGCTACAATTAACACGTATTCAATTTGGAATTGAAATACAAATGTAGTTAGAATGATGCGTCGAGCCTGGTGCATGTAAGACAAATGTATGGATGCACGCATGCTAAGCATAAGGTATGCTAATTTAAATGTGCCCTAGTCTACCATCATAAACGGGTAAATAAAAAGGGAGAAAGACGTGGGATTGGAAGACATACACACACTCACGCACACTTATTACACAATTGCCCTTACTCAGAGGGTCCGAATAAATATTACAGTCCGAATAATGAATTACCTATCCTAGCTAATTAATTATTACAGACCCTCTAATTTTACAAATTAAGTGCAGAATAAAGACGGCCGCAGCCCTGCCTCGGGATACGTGAATGATGCATGCTCGATCCATCTTGCCCGGAAACCCATACCATGCCACTGCTGCCTCTGTTAATGCTACCCTGCTCCTCTGAAAATTTCCAAAGTCTTGGAATATGTTCTCTGCACACTGTAGAACACCATCGGCTAAGAGAAATAACCGTCGGCCATGGGAAATTTCCATCGGCTGCTTTCAAGTCTATCGGCCACCAATCCACGGCCGGTCGGCATTCTACAGTGCCGGTCGGCAAAAACTTCCTGCAGAAGCTGATTTTTGACAGCAACAAGGATAGACAGTGTATGGCATGGAATTTCAAGCAAATGTATGTGCGGGCACACTCCCTATCATGCAAGGGACTCAAGGGAGCATGACCCTCGACCCTCGGGCCATCAATCATACATTTTGATGTATGATGGCCTAAGGAGCCGAGGTTGCAATTCAATGTAGAATGCATGGAAATAAAACACGTGAATACCAACACCCTATCATGTTGGAGTCAAGGGGATTGGCGACCGAGGGTTGAGGCGTGTTTTGTCACTTGAAGTACAAACACTCCTCAATCCCCATGCCCGGTTTGACACCCCAAACCAAGCAATGCAATGCATGTTATGCAAACATGGCTCAAAAATGCAACATGACACTAAAATACATGGCATGCCGAATGTAATGCAACATATCATGGCTAGCATACAATGCTCCTAACATGCAATGCCACAATGCAACTCATCATGTAATTGTCACACCCCGAACTCGCCCCTAAAAGTTCGGGCATGACCCATACAGAAACGGACACTTAACCTGATATACATATCATATGGGGCCTGAACGGAAGCATTTAATATAATAAAGTAACACAGAAAAGCATCCATTGAGCTAAATGTAACATGCCAGGATCACATTCGTGAGAGTCATTTATTTTTAGACATACCCATACACATACATGACCGCATAAACAAACATTGGTATAGAAAGGGATCATATACATACATTTTAACCTTAGGTAAATAATTAAAGTGCAAGCCAAAATCTTAACAAAACTTGACATAAATGCATAGACTTGGTCTGGGAGCCTGGGCATACTGAGGTTGACAACTGAAGGGTGAGCTTCAAGGGTTAAGACGGACTTCCAAAGTGATTACCTACAGAACATACATAATATAAAGTGAGCGATGCTCAGTGAATAATAGTACATAAACGATTCAATGCTCAACTTGAATTATAATACATATCAATGCATACATAAATAATGAGGCATAAGGTTAATGGATTCTGTATTAATTCTTGAACGGCCTAAGGCCCAGTCTTGAAACATATTGACTTGAAACATAATATCTTGGAACATAATGGCTTTAAGCCCTTGAACAAAGTGGCGATAGCCCTTGAACATATTATCATTAAACTTTTAAACATGTTGGCATATAGCCCTTGTACATATGGCGTGAAGCCCTTGAACATATGGCATGAAGCCCTTGAACATATGTGTATGAATTCAAGAGGCGTCTCACACGGACTCTAGAGGTGACTCACATCGTAGCACTTAGTTCCGTGTAGCACTTTGTTTCATATTATAATAACTTATCCGGAATGGCCATAGGCCTCATAACTTGCACATATGTATGAACTCAAGAGGTAGCTCGTATACGGATTCTAGAGGTGACTCGCATTGCAGCACTTAGTTCCGTCCAGCACTTTGTTCCATACCGAAAATACAGAATGGCCTCTGGCCTCATAGATCATATAGAATGGCCATAGGCCCAGATTGGCTATAAGCCTCATTCATGTATGTATGGACTCAAGAGGTGGCTCACATGGGCTCTAGAGGTGGCTCACAATGTAGCACTTAGTTCCAAGTAGCACTTTGTTCCATACCAGTAATTAACAGGTTTTATAGACCAACCATACATATCATGCCATATCATAAACGGAAACAAATTCATACATATGCATTATGCTTAATTCATAAACAAAAATCAGAATTCAAACTTAATTATACCTGGCACTTCAATAGTGCTAACAAGTCAATATAAAGCATTCTTGTTTCTCGGTACTAAGAACTTGTAATATCTTTGAACTTATAACATACGTGAACTTGTAATAGCCTTAAACTTATAACATACGTAAACTTGTAATAGCCTTAAACTTATAACATACGTAAACTTGTAACAGACTTAAACTTGTAAACTTGTAACATACGTAAACTTATACGTAAACTTGTATGTACTTGAACTTGTAACATATATAACCTTGTACCACACTTGTACTTGTAACATGCGTATACTTGTAACATGCCTGAACTGGTAACATACTTGAAAACATACTTGAAAACACGGTATTATTCCCCCCAGGTAAGGGTCGTGTGCTACGGATGTCATGAATACCTTACATATATGGCTAACTGTTCATTACTTCAACATGTAACATATTAGAACATCGAACATTTCTTGTTATATCCTGTCGTTACAGTACACTTAGCAAAGACAAAACATGTTACATTATAATGTGGGTTACATGACAAGGTCATCGACATTTAATTCTGTCTTTGGGTTGAGCCATCCGTAAGTCAATCCGTTGTTTATCATAATACTGAGCAGGTATTAACGTATAAAACAATCTGTGGTCTTAGCTAATTATTCGTTAAGAAATAACGTAGTTCACTTGATCTATTAATAGCATATAGAAGCATACACCTTTGTTTGCTCGTTCATATATGTTACCATATTTGACTTGTACCTAGCAGAGTACTACTGGTAGCCGTTACATCATTCACATGAGTTAACTTAAGTTTAACAGGACGTTCCTGATAATTACCAATAAGAGATAAGCACATTTACAAATTGAATGATTTCAGAGATGTGTGAATACCATGATTCCATAGTGCTTATACATTCCCTTGGTTCGTCAAGAATCACTATAGATATCTTGCACATAATGTTAGTATTCTTTGTCAACAATAATAAAATGTATTGCGCAATAATGCCTTTAGATTTTCTAATCAACATACTTGCAAGAAATAGAAGGTTAACAATAAGAATCATTAACGATCATTGAATGTACGACTACCGTACTACTACTCACAGTGCTACAACGGAGTGCTTGTCCCTCCTGAAGTGTGCCCTGTACACATATAAAACTTACACATTAGTCCATTTTTCTTATCAATTTACCTTATGTTTCACTTCACTTTGAAGGAGTGTATCAATATCAAAAACACCTTAAATACATATTCTGACAATATTAGAGGATTCTACACGCAAAACGGAGCAAACTGCATTTTTCAGCATGAGCCGCACGTGCGGCTGTGAGCCCCGCACGTGCGGCAGTTAGCCCCGCACGTGCGGCCCTGAGGTCTCGCACGTGCCTTTTAGGCAGAACCAAACCACAAAATTTCAACATTTTCCGCACGTGCGGCAGTGACTCCCGCACGTGCGACGATTGCCCAGTTTTGGTCCGAAATTTGCAACAAAATCTCATCTTTTGGGGAATGTTTCCAAGGCTCAAAGATGGATCTTTTCAATGCTAAATCATGGTTCAAAAACATGTAATTCAAGGTATCACATACACAATCTAACTTGCATTAATCATGAACACAACTCAATTTGATCAACCAACCAAGAATTGAAACTCATAAACATAAGGGCAAATTACATATACACCCCTCCAGGTTTGGTTAAATTACAGATACCCCCCTGAGGTTTCGGAAATTACATCCCACCCCCTGAGGTTTGTATTTTCATAACAATTTACCCCCTGAGGTTTATATTTCATAACAAATTACCCCCTAATTTCTTATGCAAATATAGCATTCAGGGGGGAATTCGTAATTTCTCAAACCTCAGGGGGGTATCTGTAATTTTGTCAAACCTGGAGGGGTGTATATGTAATTTGCCCTAAACATAATTCCATTTCTTGAAATTCTTAACTTCACTTGCATCTAACATAACCTAGAGACCCAAAATCATGATCATAAGAATGAATATCAATTGGATAAGGAAGAAGACACATAAATGATGGGATTATCATACCAAAACTTCAACATACATAACCAAGATTCTCATCACATTCTAGATCATACCCAATCAAGAACTTTCTATTTCAAATTGAGGAAGAGGATTGGATTAGGGAATTTAAACTTACCTTAGCTTCAATCTCTCTCTCAATTCTTTCTTGTTCCTATCCTCTCTTCACTTTTCTCTCCCCAGGGAAACTTATGAGAAGGTTCCTAAGTCTTGAGCTCCAAGAGAAGCTTATAGTCATACATATATATAGCTTGAATAAGGACAAAAATCAATCGTTTAAACATCCGAAATTGAAATTTCCTAAAAATGCTTAATATTACCTAAAAATTATGCTGATCACGTATATAAAATCAATTTCAGATAATTAAGCCCGTAAGGTCTCCAATTTCGATTCAAACCTTCTAATGTAACAGATACTTTTCTTGTTGAACAGATAGACATCCGAAATCATATGATTCACTTACTTAATTTCAATTTCCCATAGGATTTCACAGTAAGCATTCAAAATCACAAAATAGGATCCGAAAATATAACAAAGAACATGTACGAGGGTCGGGTTATTATAGTAATGCTAATATGGTACAATGCAAGCATGCAATTAGAGGCAACAAGTCAAGCATACAACCAAGGGACTTAGACTAAAATGGGAGGCCTCAAACACCTCCAGAAATAGTGGCTAAAAGTGCCTCAAACAATGGACGGAATGCACTACAAACATGCAAGTCGAAAAGGGCCCGAGGCTTAGGCATAACAAAGGGCATTCCACTGCTACTAACCCAAACAAGCATGGCATGAACTATACAACCAAAACAGAATTTTAGCATGCAAAATGAGCTCCAAAATCCACTGGTATGGCAGCCCCAAAATGACCCAAACATATAGGCATACACAATGCGCATTTCAAGGCATGAAAACACAACACTTCGAGGCATTGAAAGAGACACAAAGGATAATGTAAGGCCACATTATATGGACTGAAATATGATCTCAACTAATGCCAAATGATGATAATGGGCTAAGCTAGGTATGTTAATGATCCATATACTCAAGGTTCATGATCCAAAATGCAAAGCAACTATATCAAGCATGCTAAACAAGTCCAAATCAGTGGTCAACAGACCTCATGCATGACAAAATATGGCCAAGAACTTCACAAAGTAAAGTCAAAATATGAGAGCATATTGATCAAAAGTCATGACGCATTTCTAGGCACAAACAAGGGAATACAAAGCAAGTATGTTAAGCATGCAAAGGGCCACAAATCTGACTGAAAACAAAGATAACATGTGACCTAAATAGCACCAAAAACATCTGATATGGAGCCCAAAACAACCAAGCATATATGCTACCCTTATGAGCAAAAAAACATGCACAAATGAGACACAAAGGGAGAGGGGTGTCCCTCCCCTATACAAGACTTCAAACCATCTTCTTCACCACTGAAAATCCACTGGATTTCAGTGGTGAGAAGGCTAATACAACAAAGTAAATAAGGCTTACAAAAAAAAAACACCAAAAGAGGCCAAAAGAGGCCTAAGAGGGGGATTTCGACCCCCAATGCCAAAACACCCTAATGAAAGATCTTAAGCATGAAAATATAAGACTTTTTTCAGTTATACACAAAGCTCAAATCAATATGCAAGACAGGTCAAAAGCCAATGCAAGATTGGGGAAACTAAAGTAAAGTGATTACCCTTGAAGAACCCTTGAAGAACAGATGGTCCAGCCACCCTCTACTGACCAAAATTAGTCCAAAACCTCAACAAACAACCCTCAAAGTCCCTCAAAGTCGAAGTAAGGTGTGGTAGTGTGTGTGTTAGTGCAAAACTAAGGTAAAAATGCACTTTTGGGCCACAAAACACACACAAGGGAGGAGAGAGAGGGAAATATAGAGAGAGAGTGTGTATGTATATGTGTAAGCTCTGGTTTTTCTCTCCAAAATCACCAACCCTAGAAGAAGGAGGAGAGCTCTCCTCTTATAGAAGTTCCCCCTTGCAAAGCTTACCAAACAAGCTTGCTTAGAGGAAAATCCCTCCATACACGTGTATGGAGGGGAACAGAGTGGGTGCCAGCTATCACAGCTGGCACAAAATATCTACTAAAAGTAGATGAACAGTGATCGGCCGTTCAAAATTGCCATTTTGGCAAAATAAACGGCCGACCGGCAACAAAGAGTGCCGACCGGCAATATACATTGCCGATGGAACAAAATCTCTGGCCGGTGGCCTCAAGCCATGGCTGGTTATGTGTGGGGATGCCTCACAAGGCATTCCCTGCCCCTCCAAGGCAAAACACAAGTGTTTGGTGCAAAACCAGACACAACACGGTCGAGTCGAGAGATCCTGAGGCAAGGCGCACAACCGGGACCTCCGGGAACTCAAGACGAACACAAACAAGGGTAATCACCAAGTGTTCCAATGGTGACGTCCAAGGCTTGAGGACGGTCAAAAATGGGGTGTCTACAAGCATGCGCGCTAACGCAAGCAATGCGTAACCTCCTAAAAATATGCATGAACACATGTAAGTAAAGCATGCGCGTTAACGTAAGCAATGTGTAAAGCAAGCAAGGTATGAACACATGTAAGTAAAGTACACGCGAAAACGTGTACAATGTGTAACCACCTGGGGGGATGCATAAACACATATAAGTAAAGCACAAGCGGAAACGCATGCAATGTGTAAAGCAAGCGAAATATACACATGTAAGTAAAGCACGCACGGAAACGCATGCAAGGTGTATAGCAGAAACAATGCAAATGAAACGTGTATGACAATGCGAGGTAGGAAAATGCATGACAATGCATATACTGAAATGCAAGACAACGCAAAATAGGGAAATGCATGACAATGCATGTACTGAAATGCATGACAATGCATGATAAGGAAATGAGTGACAAGGCGTGATAAGGGAATGCATGACAATGCATGTCCTGAAATGCATGACAATGCAAAGTAAGGAAATACATGACAATGCATGATAAGGAAATGCATGACAATGCAAATGCGGTGTGCATAACAATGCACGTTGAGAGAAATGCATGACAATGCATGTACTGAAATGCATGACAATGCAAAGTAAGGAAATGCATGACAATGCAAAATGAGACACGCATGACAATGTATGAACTGAAATGCGCAACAATGCATGTAATTGAAATGTACGACAATGCGTGTAATTGAAATGCATAACAATGCGCGATATGGAGATGCATGACAATGCAAAATGAGATACGCATGACAATGCATGAATTGAAATGCATGACAATGCGAGTAATTGAAATGCATGACAATGCGTATAATTGGAACACATAAAAATGCATGTAATTGAAATGCATAACAATGCATCTAATTGAAATGCATAACAATGCATGATAAGGGAATGCATGATAATGCATGCACTGAAATGCATGACGATGCGCGATATGGAGATGCATGACAATGCGAAATGAGACACGCATGACAATGCATGAACTGAAATGCATGACAATGCATGTAATTGAAATGCATAACAATGCATGTAATTAAAATGCATGACAATGCGTGTAATTGAAATGCATAACAATGCAAATGAGGTGCACATGACAATGCGTGACAAGGAACATGCATGACAATGCACGTGAGGTGCACTACAATGAAATATATATTCTATATGCAATGAATGCATGTAATGTATGCTATGTACAATGTAATATACATACTAGATGATGTAGTAGTTAGGAAGCGAAGATACCTTACGGGGGCAATTGGCAATGACCTACCTCATGCTGCTGGGGATCTTTTGCTTCTTCTTGGTTGAACCACAGGTACTACTTTTCTCCCTGGCTATGGTCGCAGCTTTCCCTATTCCCCAATAGGGTGACAGACTAGGTTGATTCGGTATCCAGAATTGAGGCACATATACACGCTATCTCAATCTATAGGGCTGCCATACAGATTTCAAGCCGAGGATATACCCCTGGGTATTTAAACCAGACTTTAGTCTCCAAAATCCCGAACCATTGCGTTCTAGGCGTAAGCCATTCGAACTCTAGTTTCCACCATCTCAGTTGGTCCCCTAGGAACTCACCGCAAACATAGGCAGGTGGCTATACCAGACCACTGGGAGTCGTTCGGGCATGACAAACACCAAAGGAATTGCACCTTTAGAGGATTTAAGGTCACCTAGACCGGAGAATGCACAAGATAGTGCGAATAATGCAATGCACTAACAAGTGCAGGTAAGGTGCGCAAGATAACGCGATAAAATGCAATGCACAAAATAGTGCGATGCGCAAAAGAGCATGATTGAAATGCAATGCACAAAACAGTGCGATTGAGGTGCGCAAGATAGCGCGATGCGCAAAATAGCGTGAAATGAAATGCATGAAAAATGCAATGAGATGCACAAAACAGTGCGATGGAGGTGCGCAAGAGAGTGCGAGTGATAAATTGCACAAAACAGTGCGATGCGCTAGACAGCGTGATGCGTTAGACAACGCGAGTGCACAAGACAGTGCGAATGCACAAGATAGTGTGATGGAGGTGTGCAAGAGAGCGCGAGTGATAAATTGCACAAAACAGTGCGATGCGCTAGACACCGCGATGCGTTAGACAACGCGAGTGCACAAGATAGTGTGAATGCACAAGATAGTGCAATGCGCTAGACAGCGCGATGCGTTTAGACAACGCGAGTGCACAAGACAGTGCGAATGAGATACAAAGTGTAAGTGCACAAGACAATGCGATAAAATGCATGTTCCATGCAAGTAAGGTGCATAACAATGTGGGTGGAAGGGCGCATAACAATGCAAGATAGATATGCATAATAATGCAAGTAACGAGCATAACAATGCTAGATAGATATGCATAACAATGCAACAAATGGTGTGCGTAATAATGCGAGAAATGCTGTGCATAACTATGCGACGAATGTGCAACTTCAAAAGCGTGTTTGAAACAAAATGCCGAATACGGAAATACAAGCCTTAACGAGACCAAATCCAAACGCGACCTCCGATTTACCTCTTGGAGGGGTTTGTAACACACTCCGCTTGAAAATGGTACACCCTGTTTATATTGGCGAGAGATAACATCTGCTGCTGGTTTAATTGCCATTCTGACTTAAAGCAGGCCTAAGCTTGGGGTTGAGATACACTCATACTTCGGAGCACTGACAAGGCCTGAAGAGGTGCATCCGAAGTACAATCACGGCATGTACCGAAGTTGAAACACACTAAGATGCTCTGATTTTCCTTCTTTTCTTTTGCTTCGCAGTCTGGAACCCATATAGCTTTAGATAGGTCCTAGTTTTACTGTTCTCATGTGACCTGGGTTGAACCCTGCGGTTTTTGAAAGAACAAAATCTTGTTTTGCACAAATGTGGAGAATGGCACGGCACTCTGAGCACAAACCGATTTTTTTTGAAATTAAGAAATGAGTTCTCTACCAGGTATTGAGCCTACAACTGAACACAGCGCATAACGACTCAACAAAGAAAAACAAGAGGTAAACAACCTAAACACATCAAGAAACACTCGAAACGACTTAAAACAAAACAAAAGACACAACACTCAGACGTGCACAGGGAGCCTGTTTCTCCGGGTATTGTTTCCCACCCTTTCTCATTTGTGATCCTCACATCACTTGGCCCTCAAGCTCTGTTTTTTTGAAAAATCCCTTTTCGTCACTTTTTCTCTCAGCGCACATCTCTCTATTCTTCAATCTCTCATTTTTTATCCCTCCCCTGGGCGGTTGATGGATAAACAAGAAATTGCGGGCTCTTGTCGCTAGCATGCTGCTAGATTCTCTTTCTTCCGCTCACAGCCATTGAGTTCCTCCCATAGAGGGGTTGCACTAAGATGGGGTGTGTAGAAAATTTGCAGCTCACATCGGTTGATGATGCCTTGCTGGGGAGTTTGGACGCGATCAGATCTGTCCAGATGAGGAAGTGGAATATCTTGATCCATTCCAGTTCGTGCTTCATACTTGGCTTGATACCTCGTTGCTTGGAAGATGTGAGAGCTTTTTGCCCTTTTGCGGTCAGCTTCAGTGGTGCCCTTTTCTGGAGAATATAGTGCCCTTTTCGGCAAGTAGAGTGCCCTTTCTGGCAAGTGCGTTGATAAAGGGAAAAAGACTGAACACCTGACTCAACTATGCCCCTAGTTCATCATTTTGACCATTTCTTGTTTTTGGCTTTCTACTAAAACAATTTTGACCAAAATGAGAGTTAGATTAACATGCTTGTTCAATTTTCTGATTTGAAATCATGCAAGTTAGGCTATGAGTACTGAAAATTTTCTCTTTTTGGGTCCAAGAAATGGTCCAGTTTTGGAAAAAATGGGATAATTTTCAAGAGAATTAGTCAACCTCAGTAAAAACTCTCAAAAACCATTTTGGCAAACAGCCATTGCTCAACGAGCACAAAACTTACTCTTGAGATGCACAACCTCAGATCGGAAGGAAAACTGCCCCTTGTCTGAAGGACACAGTGCATTGTAGTCAGTCCTCAGAGTGACGAACACAACCAAACTCTTGGATACAGATAAGGCAAAGATGATCAAAATCATTACATGGACATAATCAATTTGGAAGTGTTTGTGGCTGGACTTCAGGATGAAGTTGCCTACGTATCCCAAACATGGGAATCAAGCCTTACGTAGTTCCGGTAAGGTACACTCGGGTATTAACCTCTCATTTTGCGTTCTAACTTTTGCCAAGACTGCCCTTCCGGGTTTTCAACCTTGCGAGCTATGTTCTTCTTTTCTTTTCAATTCTTTTCATTTCTTTTCTTCTTTTTTCTTTTTCATCTTTTCCTTTCATTTTCTTCATTTTTCTTTTTTTTCATTCTTTGCATTTTTTTTTGTTCTTTTTCTTCTATTTCTTGCTCTAACTTTTGCCTGGGTCACCCTTCCGAGTTTTCGGCCCAGCGAGCCTCTCAAGGGTAAAAGTGTAGCTTTGCCCATATCAAATGGTTTTGAGATCCGGAAGTCATTTGAATCCAAGCGAATGGCTACTGTTCGCTGACGATGCGGGAGTCCATCCAATGGGGGGCTGAATTTGCCCCTAGTGTTATGGATAGGAACTCGGTTATCCTTCAGCAACAAACTTTTTTCTTTCTTTCCTTCTAGGATTTGGCATTCTTGCCGATCTTTGTTGATTTGCGGAATGATCCATCTTCGGCTCGCCGGGCACAATCTGACATCTTTTGCCCCTAGTTCGAGGGTGGTTCCTGATCTAGCTTCACATGATCTTCTTGATCTTTTCTTGCCCCTAGTTCGTGGGCTGCTTCAAATCTGGCCATGCAGGCCTCACATTATGGTTGACCTTTGAACTTTCTGAGTCCGAGTTCGAGGTTTGAAAGCAAGGGGTCGAGTCTCGAGGCTGAGAGCGATCCTAAGCTGCACAATCTCAAGAGCGATTCCACGCAGGTCTTCGTAAGACAACGCAAAACATTTTTTTTTGAAATCTTTTAAGAAAGCGACTAATCACTCGCGCGGAAAAGACGATGTAGAACCAATCTGGATCAAGCCAGGATCCTTCTCAGTACTCACACTAACAAGCATGATCTCATTCATTAAGGGCTTAGCACACCTCTCTTTCTCTCATATGATCAAATTTTACAAAACCCGAGGAATTCCTTCCTCTTCGTTTTCATCACAATGTTCAAAAAGTTTTGAAAAACTCAGGTCAATATAATGATTTCAAGGCACAGAAAAGACACAGTTTTTAGTCAAATACTGCCATCTCATTCAGAACTTCTGGCACAACAGGCTCAAAGTAGAAATAAGCACGAAGTATGAAAACCACTGTTGCTTCATTTAGATCTTCTAGTGTAACTAGCTCCATGGCAGAAACAGACTCAAAAAGAAAACAAAGAGACAAACACAAAACAAAATAGTGACATCCAAGGTAACATCCTCGGAATCACCCGACTCTAACAAAACAGGACTGACTCGATACAACAAGACAGACCCAACTAACTCAGTATGAAAAGACTGACTCTATACAACGGGACAGACTCAACAGGACTGACTTGATACAACAAGACAGACTCAATACCTAAGTCAGAAACTAAAATAAACAGCATTCGCAAATGCTCAAAATAGTGCGTGTTATCCATCACATCTGGAGTAAACTAAGCACTGACAGCAAGTGGTTCATCCTCTGATCACATATAACAACATAGGTCCAGAGTACCTGAGGGATATCAGACCCTTCTGGAGCTATGGTTCCAAGACTACTTAGCAAGAGAGAAAACAGACAACACCTCAGCCTGATTTCACCAAAACAGATACGAGCAAAGCTGAATGACCGTGCTCTCTACTAAATTCTGCCCAAAATTCTGCCTGTAAACTGATACCCTCAGGAAAACTGATTCCACCAAAATACTGATGCTGATGCCCACAGGCCTGATACCCAGACTTGCAAACTGATACATGCATTCCTGTAGAGACGCACTCTAAAAGCACATAGCAAACAAGTGAGAACCAAAACACCCCTATGTTGGGGTAGGGTTTCCCTGTCCTATTTTGTCAGGAGCTAGGGTTTCACTACGCATGCAGCGGTTTCACACAACCTACAATCGGGTGAGCAACCTGTCCTAGTTTAGAATGGTCACTACGGATTTCAATATGCACTAGGTCGAATGGTCAAAAAGGGTGCCCCAGTAAAAATCAGGGTTTATGTTCCCATCGTGGCATAGCCCATAACCGGTCAGCCTTATGGCACGCTTCTCAGAGCGAGCCTTCGGCAAACCGTTCAGGAATAGCAGATGGCAAACACGGTGTCCTAGGCACACCAATGCACATGCAATGCAAAGAAACACACGAGTGTAGTCAAAACAAGATATCATGAGTTCGAGTCAAGTTCTCTAACTCCCTAGCAGAGTCGCCAGAAACTGTAGACGTCCCCGAACGCCTCAGGAGGGAATCCCGTTTTGCTCATTTGGGTTCACTACAGTTCAGGACTCAATGTCACGATCTTGTATTGTAATGACCCCAAAGTGCGTATAGGAAGTAATCCTTATTTAATTAGGGGTTAATGTGTTTGCTATCGGAATTGAAGAACGATCCGTTGGGTTATGCCTTTGAAACTAGAATTTGTGACCTTTACCGAAGAATCTGGAACTTTTTCCCTCCGCTCGAGCGGAGCAGTAGGCGCTCGAGCGTACTTTTGGGGTTTCCAGCAAATTGTGCAGACGGCCTGAGATTCTGGGAGTTGTGATTTTCCGCTCGAGCGGGGGAGTTGACGCTCGAGCGGACGTCTTTGTTGGTCTTTGCGCTCGAGCGCAAGGTTGGGCGCTCGAGCGGGTCTCCAAGTTGAGTTGTATTTCTGAGGCACAGGGGTTCGTTTTTGGACGTTTTTTATTAGTGTTTTGGAACTTTCTATTTTATTTTGGAGTATTGGTTGAGGCGGTAATATGATGGTAAAGAAAAATTGAACTAAAAGCTTGAATTAGAATGATTTGTTTGTGACCAGCCTCTTTTGTCCTTTTCTTTTTCCACACTTTGAATTTGGATATGAGGTTAGAACCATAGGAAAGCTTATTTCCGGGGCTTCAATTTGGACACAAGAACGACCTAAAACGGAGTTCGGATGAGAGAGTTACATCTGTTTGAAGTTTTAGAATCTGTGCTGAGAGCAGGTCCGCTCGAGCGGGAATAGGGACGCTCGAGCGGAAGTTTCGGGGACAGCAGCTTAAAATCGGGATTTCTAGATCATTCTTGATATTTTCTTTTCCCCTCTTCTTTCCTCTCATTCTAGGTCCGAAACCCTAGCCCCAAAACCTTGATTTCCTTTACTTTGATCAACAATCCACCATGATTCTTACATCAAGGATGGAGAACAAGAGAGGATCAACACTTTTAACCGATTGGAATTCGGGATTGCGAAGGATTCTTCTCAAAGCTTACTTTTCTTGCTTGGTTCTTGAGGTAGGGGTTCTAATCCACTTCAATACTTATATTGATAGATAGATTTATGGTGTTTTCATTATATAAACGTACAAATTTCCATTTTGAGCATGTAGTGTATGGTATGAGAATTGGGGGTTTTAGGGTTTGTGATGTTGGGAGTTAAATTGGTGGGTTTAAATGATGGATTGGGAATCCTAGATGTAGAATCATTGGGAAAATTGGAATTAAAAGTGATGATTTAAGAAGTTTGATTTTTTTGTTAAAAATCCTCCGTATGTTTCAGGTTTGTTTCAAGTATGTTACGAGTTCAAGTGTGTTTCAGGTATGTTTCCAGTATGTTACGAGTTCACGTATGTTTCAGGTTTGTTTCAAGTATGTTACGAGTTCAAGTGTGTTTCAGGTATGTTTCAAGTATATGTTACAAGGGCTTTAATGCCAATATGTTTACAAGGGCTTCATGCCATTTTCAAGGGGTTTAATGCCAATATGTTTACAAGGGCTTCATGCCATTTTCAAGGGGTTTAATGCCAATATGTTTACAAGGGCTTCATGCCATTTTCAAGGGGTTTAATGCCAATATGTTTACAAGGGCTTCATGCCATTTTCAAGGGGTTTAATGCCAATATGTTTACAAGGGCTTCATGCCATTTTCAAGGGGTTTAATGCCAATATGTTTACAAGGGCTTCATGCCATTTTCAAGGGGTTTAATGCCAATATGTTTACAAGGGCTTCATGCCATTTTCAAGGGGTTTAATGCCAATATGTTTACAAGGGCTTCATGCCATTTTCAAGGGGTTTAATGCCAATATGTTTACAAGGGCTTCATGCCATTTTCAAGGGGTTTAATGCCAATATGTTTACAAGGGCTTCATGCCATTTTCAAGGGGTTTAATGCCAATATGTTTACAAGGGCTTCATGCCATTTTCAAGGGGTTTAATGCCAATATGTTTACAAGGGCTTCATGCCATTTTCAAGGGGTTTAATGCCAATATGTTTACAAGGGCTTCATGCCATTTTCAAGGGGTTTAATGCCAATATGTTTACAAGGGCTTCATGCCATTTTCAAGGGGTTTAATGCCAATATGTTTACAAGGGCTTCATGCCATTTTCAAGGGGTTTAATGCCAATATGTTTACAAGGGCTTCATGCCATTTTCAAGGGGTTTAATGCCAATATGTTTACAAGGGCTTCATGCCATTTTCAAGGGGTTTAATGCCAATATGTTTACAAGGGCTTCATGCCATTTTCAAGGGGTTTAATGCCAATATGTTTACAAGGGCTTCATGCCATTTTCAAGGGCTTTAATGCCAACATGTTTACAAGGGCTTTATGCCATTACAAGTTATGAGGCTTTTATGCCATTATAAGTTACAAGGGCTTTATGCCATTACAAGTTACAAGGGCTTTGTGCCACATGTTCAAGGGCTTTATGCCACACGTTCAAGGGCTTTATGCCATATGTTTCAAGGGCTATATGCCAACATGTTTAAAAGTTTAATGCTATGATATTCAAGGGCTTAAAGCCGTTATGATTCAAGCTATTATGTCTCAAGCTATTATGTTTTAAGACTGGGCCTAAGGCCGTTATGAAATTAGCACAGAATCAGACTAATTATGTAAACTCTGCATTTCTATATATGCGTTGATATGTATTATGGTTCAAGTTATGCATCATTTTATTTATGTATTACTATTCACTGAGCCCGGCTCATCCTCTGTTATGTCTGTTTCTGTAGGTCACCAATCAGGCGGTCAGTCCTAGCCAAGACGCCGCTTCCTCTAGTCAACCTTCATATGTTCAGGCACTGTTTAAGTCATTTAATTTCTTAAGCTATCAAGATGTTGGTTTGCTTATGAGTGTCCATCCAAGGTTGTTGTATATACCTTTCATGTTTGTTTTTGTATACGCCCGACTTTAGGGCTGGAACTGTAAATGTGTATGTACACACTCTGGGATATAGTTTGGAACTTTATTTATCTGGTATAATGCATGTGATGAATGAGATCCTGGCATGTAGGAGTAGCTCAATGGAGTTTAATTGTTCATTATTATTTATCTATTTATTTTTTTTGTGCTTCCGATAAGGCCCCATATGTTATATATAACAGGTTAAGTGTCCGTTACTGAAGTGGTCATGCCTAAACTTCTAGGGGCGAGTGTTGGGCGTGACATGTATCTAATCTCGCAAAGTGCAATGCAAGACCGATGAATCATCAAAGAGTCCAAATCCGGCAAATCGTTTTGAAAAATTGATTTTTAAAAAGAAGTGCCAAACATGGACTGCTTTGCCAGATACAGAGTTGCCACCTAAATATTTTATTTTGGGAGAATTTAGGAAACCCTGACTCGTGCCTAGGGCGACGTGTTCATCATCACCAAAGTTGCCTCGGCTCAGGAACTTGGGTACGATTGGGGAAGGTCAGCTATGAGCACCCTCGCTCGCCCGATCAAAGATCGGCCACTACTAAACATGATATCTTGTTTTTGAAAACACATGTGTTCTTATTCCGGTTAATTAGCTAGAATTACTATGTGATGCGCACAGCAAAACAAGTACAGACTAGATCGCCTAATTTGAAACAAAGCATTGCATATCCGTTTGTTCGGAAAAATGGTTTGAGTTTTGCTAATCGCAAGTAGGCTAAAATACGGATTTCAATGAATCGTCCCAATTCAAGCAATCCAACCTTCACCCACAGGCATTCAGGCAGTTACATCACATACGTAAATAACCTCATGGTAAGCATACTGTCATGGCAACACTCACACACATGCATGGATGCTAAAGCATAAATGCTTACCTAGTACTCCAAGCCAAAACAGAAACTAGTTAGTAATCAAATGCATGATCCTAGTTCATGTTAAGATGGCTAATGTAACACATGCAAAATGCAACTAGAAATAGGCTCGACTATTCTAAGATGTCATGTGAAATGCAACTCGATACATGTATTCAAATTGGAATTGAAATACAATGCAGTTAGCATGATGCGCCGAGCCCAGTGCATGCAATACGAATGAATGTATGCAAACATGCTATCATAAGTATGCTAATTGAAACGTGCCCTAAAACTAACCATTGTAAGCGGTTAAATAAAAGGGAGAAAGACGTGGGGTTGGAAGACATGTATCACACACACGCACGCTTATTACATAATTTGCCCTCTCGGAGGGACCGAAAGAATAATACAAATTAACTAACTAACAAGCTAATTAATTATTACACAACACTTAACTAATTAAATGAATTAATTAAGCTAAGAAAGCAGTAAAGAGGCCTCGGGAAGAGGAATGAATGCATGTATGTTCGGTTTCGCTCGGAAATCCATCGCCATACTCATGCTGCCTCTGTTTACACTGCTCTGCACTTCTGAAAACTGCACAAGTCTCCAGGATGTTTCTGAACCACCTTCTGAGCACTGTGGAAGGTCACCGGCCAAAAGGCAAGGCCATCGGCCATGGGAAACTGGTCATCGACCATGTGTGAGGCTCTCGGCCAATAATTCATAGCCGGCCGGCACTGAAGATAGTCGACCGGCCATCTTTTCCTGCAAAATCCTGTTTTGCTACAGTAGAAGGCAAACAGAGCATGGCAATGCATTTTCAAAGCAATGTTTGCACAACGACCCTCCTTATCATGTTTAAGACTCAAAAGAGTATGGTTTTTGACTCTCGAACCATCAATCATGCATTTCAATGCATGATGGCCAAAGAAGCCAAGTGTGCAACTCAATATGGAATGAAATGCACAAAACACATAAAGGGCCCCAACCTCTATCATGATTGATCAAGAGGCAAGATATGCACACACAATGCAATGCAACCTAGGTAAGCAAGCAAGCATGCAAATAACTCAAGTGTGCAACAAATCTAATGCAGCATGAGCATGTTAACATGCAATATGTGTGGAGAAGTGGTTTGGAAATACTCTTCGGATCTTGGGAGACGCTAGTGATCCTCAGCTAGTCACTTGAAACGATACAAACACTTCGGTTGGGGGTGCCGGAATTAGCACTCCGACGGACAAGTTAGTTCAGACACTCAGGGTAGCTTCTTTACTAAGTTTTGTGAAGTGATTCTTACATACCTTTCTATATCCGTTGTTCCTGTATTTATACCTGTTCTTTTTGATCCTCGGGGCCAGGGCCTACTTTTTAATCATTGTCCTTTCTTTTATTCGGCCCTAAGGACTTACACTTATTCGGCACATATATTATATTCGGCTCCCCACTCTCGTAGCATATAGCCGATTAATATCAGTCTTCCAATGGTATGCACCATCTGATTTTTCCATGTATTCGGCCCCTACAATATGCAATAGGCATACAACCTAAACATGTGGACATGCATAGCATGCAACAACATACAAAATGAAACAAGCATGCAACAACATGGTGAGATGGACTTACACTAACATGGGTAGCTCTCAAGCATGCCAAAATCAGTGGCCAAATGTGTTGTGGTGGTGGCTCGGAATGCATTTGCATGAAGCTATTGCAATGGCTCATAAATGGGGCATACAAGCACAACTCTAAGAAGCACTTAAAACATGAAAAATATGGAAGTGTAGCACCCCTATAAGCTCTGAAATATCATGCTCAATGATGCCAACACATGCAAATACTTCAAGTTAAGCATGCAAGAGTGCTCAAAACTCAATGCTATTACATAACAAGTATGTATGGCAAGCATTTTTTGACCATGAGGCCACAAAACAGAGCTGAGGCAGCCCAAATGATGAACAAAATCAGTTTAGAGCAAGGTCAAAATGTGCTAGAATGGAGGGCCAAAACAACATGCAATGTAAGCTAGTAAGCATGAGTAACACTACAAGCCTATGAAGCATGTGAGGGACCACCAAACCAGCCAAAAAAAGATTCATGGCATGCCAAAATATAACCAAAAACCCACTGAAATGAGGCCAACATGAGCTAGAAGGACATGCTCAAACATGAAGCAAACAAGACCAGTTAGCAAAATTTACACTAAAAGTGTATAAACCAAGCATGGATTGACCAAGACAGGCAAAAACAGTGGCATATGACAGAAAAATAACCACAAATACCAGCTAAGACATGGCCAACATGAACTTAACAAAGGTGCTCACATATGAGGCAAATATGACAAGTATTGAAGACAATAAGGAGAGAGGATGGCCCTCTCCTTCTTAGGACCTCAAAACACCATCCCCACCACTGAAATCCCTCTAGAGAGGGATTTTAGTGGTGAGAAGGCCAATACAAGGTGGTCCCGAGCTCACAAAAAAAGGCACAAAAATGAGGCCAAACAAGGCCTAAGAGGGGGGAAACAACCCCAAACACAAAAGTGATCTTAAACAAACTTCGAAAACATGCAAAAATAGAAATTTTATCAGTTATACACTAAGCTCAAAACAGCATGCAAGATAGGCTAAAAGCTTGTGCAAAAATGGGGAATAAAGGGGGAAAAGAGATTACCCTTGAAGCTAAACAAGACCAGCAGCTTCTTGGACCAAAAACCAGCTCTTTGAGACCTCTCAAGACCCTCCAAGAACCTTAGGTCAATGGTGGAGGTGTATGGCTATGAGGTGTGGTGCTAAAGGCTAAGAACAAACACTTTCTAAGCCTAAATTATAGAGACAAAGAGAGATATATGCTTCTTGCCTTAAACAAATTTTTGGAACCTCTCTAAAGGAGAGGGAGGCCCTCTCTTATAGAGAAACAAGAGGGTTCAAGCTTCTTAGAGAAGCTAAAAAGGTTCAAACAGTTCAAACTTCCTCAAGAAGCTAAAACAAAGGTTCAAAAGGTTCAAGCTTCCTTAAGAAACTTAAAACAAGGGTTCAAAAGGTTCAAGCTTCCTCAAGAAGCTAAAACAAAGGGTGAAAATCCTCCATACACGTGTATGGAGGGCAGGGTCTGTGCCCCCTGGCACTAAATATCTGCATAAAGCAGATGAACAGGGTTCGGCCAGCAGAAAAGGCCGATCGACCAACACAAAGGGTCGGCCGACTAAATACATTGCCGACCGGCCATCACGTTTGGCCGGTAGCAATAAAACAGGGCCGGTGATTTGTGGAGATAGCCAACAAGCCATTTCCCGCCCTCAGGTGCAATGACCACAAGTCCTTGGTCCAACCAAGCATAAAACAAATAAGTCGAGAGATCATGAGGCAAGGCGCGCGACCGAGACCTCCAAGAACTCAAGACGAACACGAACATGGATGATCATCGAGTGTTCAAATGATGACGTCCAAGTCTTGAGGACAGTAAAAAATGGGGCGTCTACACTTTCCTTGATGATGGGGTGTCCATAAACATTATCACTACTGATATCTTTGCGAAAGTTGGTATCCTAGAGTCCAGGATGGTCTGCCAATCCATTACTGTGACGAGCTTTGGTGGTGAGAAAAAAGTTACTGAGGGCCATGTTGTAGTGGACATAGCGATTGGCGAGATCCGCTTCACAACTATGTTCCATGTGATTGAAGCAGACACAAATTACCACATGATACTCGGCAGGGCATGGATGAACCGATATAGGGCTACCCCATCGAGTTATCACCAATATGTCAAGGCAAAATTGGGAAAGCGAACAGTGGCTATAAATGCATCTGAAAAGCCATTTGGAGTAGAGGAGGCACACTATTTTGATGCAGTCTTCTTTGTTGAACTGTCAACAGATGAAACCCTAAGGACTGGCAAAGTTGCAGGAGTAAAGTTGCCAAAGTGAAAAGTCATTCGAGATGAAGAGGCTGCTCCAAAAAGTAGTGGGCAAAAGAGGAGTAGCAAGTCCACAAGTCCCTCGCCAAAGATTGTTAAGGTGGTGAGGGTGGCAAGATAGTTTACTACCTATGACGGTCTTGGGGGCCAGACTTCATACTCTGGGAGAATGGCCCTAAGACAAACAAGTGTGATGGCGATGAGTCCCAAGAAGGGTTAGTGGAGATGCCTAAACCCGCCAATGAGTGCATGCATGACAGGCCCAAACCGCAACAAGAAATACTTGCTGAGGTAAACCTCAGTGACTTACCAAGACAAAGCAAGCTTGTGTTTATTAGCGATATAATGACTTCAGCAGCTAAGGAAGAATTGATAACACTACTGAAGCGATACAGTGACGTCTTTGCTTGGACATATGATGAGATACTTGGCCCTGACCCGTCTCTTGTCACCCATCACCTTGACACCCTAATTCTGAACTAATAAAGTAGCATGCTCGAAAGTACCACCCCGCTTGAGGCAAAGATTAAAGAAGAGGTAGAAAAGTTGCAGAGGGCCAAGTTCATTGAGCCTATACAGTACCCAACTTGGTTGGTAAATATTGTGCCTGTGAAGAAGAAGAATGACCAAATCAGGGTTAGCGTAGACTTTCGCGACCTGAACAAGGCCTGCCCGAAAGATGAGTTTCCATTGCCCCATGTTGACACACTCGTTGATTCTACTGTGGGCCACTAGATGTTCTCCGTCATAGATGGGTTCAGTGGTTATAACCAGATAAAAATGGCACCAGAAGATACAGAAAAGATAGCTTTCAGAATGCCCTTGGAAATTTTTTTCCATACAATGATGCCCTTTGGTTTGAAAAATGCGGGGGCAACCTATCAATGGGCTATGACTGCAATGTTCCATGATATGTTACATCACGAAGTAGAAGTGTATGCGGATGATTTGGTAATAAAGTTTACCCAAGCAAATCGACACCTCCGCGACTTGGAAAAAGTTTTTCAACGTTGCCAAAAATTCAGCTTAAAGATGAATCCTCTTAAATGTGCCTTCAGAGTTACCGCAGGAAAGTTCCTTGGTTTCTTAGTACACCAGCGGGATTGAAGTAGACGCAGATAAAATCAAGTCAATCATAGAGATGTGTAGACGCGCCCTTGGGCCCCGTGCTACAGTTCGTACTCGATTTGTGTGTCGGTTCTTAATCTGATCTTACAATTTGCAATGTGAGATTGATAAATCACCAAAGAGTCCAAATCCGGCAAATCGTTTTGGAAAACAGATTTTTAAGAAACAAGTGCCAAACATGGACTGCTTTGCCAGATACAGAGTCGCCACCTAAATATTTTATTTTGGGGGAATTTAGGAAACCCTGACTCGTTGCCTAAGGTCACGTGTCCGTCATCATCAAAGTTGCCTCGGTTCGGGAACTTGGGTACGATTGGGAAAGGTCAGCTATGAGCACCCCCGCTCGCCTGATCCGAAGATCGGCCGCTATGTGTTCTTATTCCGGTTATTAGCCTAATCTTACTATGTGATGCGCACAACACAAAAGTATAGACTAGATCGCCTAATTTTGAACAAAGCATCGCATATCCGTTTGGTTGAAAAACAATTTGAAATTTGCTACTCGCAAGTAGGCTAAAACACGGATTTCAATGAGTTGTTCCAACTTAAACAATCCAACCTTCACCCACAGGCATTCAGACAGCTTATATCACATAAGCATATAGCCACATGGTAAGCATGCTATCGTGTTTAACATTCACACTCATGCGAGATGCTAAAGCATAAAAACGCTCACAGTGTACTCCAAGCCAAAACAAGAAACTAGTTAGTCATCATGCATGATCCTAGTTCATGTTAAAGTGGCTAGTGCATTGCATACAAAATGTCACTAGAATAGGCTCGGCTAATCTATGTATGGCATGTGAAATGTGACAGATAGCATATATTCAAGCTAGATTTGAAATACTATGCAGTTAGCATGATGCGCCGAGCCCGGTGCATGCAATGCTGATGAATGACGCACGCATGCATAGCATAAGGTATGCTAAATTGAATATGCCCTAATACTAACCATCAAAAGCTGGTAAATAAAAGGGAGAAAGAATGGGGTTGGAAGACATACACACACTCACGCACGCTTATTACACAATTGCCCTCACTCGGAGGGTCCAAAAGAATAACACAAATTAATTAACCTACAAGCTAATTAATTAATTACAGACCAATTAACTAGTTAATCAAATTAACTAAGACAATAAAGCGATAAAACCGCTTCGGGAAGAGGGCCCAATGCACGTATGCTCGGCCCCGCTCGGAAACCCACTGCTATGCACAAGTTGCCTCTGTTTTCACTGTTTTCCTCCTCTGAAGACTGCACAAGTCCCAAGGTACACCTTTTGAACATTGGAAAATGCCACCAACCATGAGGAATGGTCACCGGCCAAAGGTAAGTGGTCATCGACCATCTATAAAGCCATCAGCCAGAAATGGATAGCCGGCCAGCACTGGAGATGGCCGACTGGCCATATCTTCCTGCAGGAACCTGTTTTGACAGCAATAGAGGGCAAAACAAGGCATGGCAATGCATTTCAAAGCAATGTTTGTACCACCACACCCCTTATCATGTTTATGACTCAAAGGGGTATGGTACTCAATTCTCGGATCACGCCAATCGTGCATTTCAATGCGTGATGGCCCAAGAAACCAAGTTGTGCATTTTGGTGTGGAATGAAATGCACATAAACAAGCAATGGAGGCCCAACCTCTATCATAATCAATTCAAGAGGCAAGGCATGCATGCTTAGTGAAATGCAACATAGGCATGCAAGCTAAACATGCAACATGAGGATGAAAACAAGCATGCTAAGATGCAAATATGTAACAAGTATGCAAGTTAACAAGCATGCAAAGATGCAATGTGAACATGCAAACATGCAAGACATATAACATGTTAAGCAATCAAAACAAGAGGAAATGCATGCCAAATGCAATGTGATTCAAACAAGCAACACATGCGATAGGCCAAGTATGTAACAACATGCAAGGCTAGCATGCAACAACACGCGAATGAGGGTCTTAGACTAGTTTGGGCAGCTCTCAAATAAGCCCAAAACAGTGGCCGAATGCTAAGGAAATGAAGGCCAAAACACACATAAACATGCATGCACACATGGTTCAAAACTTAAGCATCAAAGAGCAACTTTTAAGCACACTTAAAAGGGACAAACATGGACATATGGCATGCATACTAAGCTCTGAAAATCATGTTATAAAGGTGCCAAACCAAGTAAACAAGACAAGCCAAGCATGCAACAATGTCCAAGACTCAAGAGGGGGCTTAAACCAAAGCTATATGAAGCAAGCCCCAAAGGGTCAGGAGGACCTAAAACAGGTCCAATGCAGGTCTAAACAAGACCAAAGACGCACCTAGATGGCGTCTAAATGGTCTAAACATGGAAGCATACATAAAGGTCCAAACATGGAGCATAAGACACAAGCCTTTTAAGGCATTTTAGAGGCATCAAATGCAAGCATACAAGCATACCACAAGGACTGAAATGATGCTATAAGCGGTGCCAAACCACTGAAACAAGCAAGTAAAGCATGCTAGAGGGGTCAACACTCAAGGCTCACAAGGGGGATTACATGATAGCTATACAAAGCAAAGCATGGATGACCTGAGCAACCAAAAACAGACCTTGGGCACACTAAAACATGCATAAAAGCTTCGCAAAGCTAGGCCAAAACAAGTAAGCATGGTGGTCTAAATGCTAGGCACATGTTTAGGCAATTCATGGCATTACAAGACAAGTATGCTAAGCATGCATGGTGTGTCTAAACCAATTAAAAAAAGTGCTATATCATGGAAAAATAAGCACAAATAACACTTAAGACATGGCCAACATGCACTTAAACGAGATGCTCACACATGAGGCTAAAATGGCCAACATTGAAGGCAACAAGGAGAGGGGATGGCCCTCTCCTTCTTACGACCTTAAAGCACCATCCCCACCACTGAAATCCCTCTAGATTTTAGTGGTGAGGAGGCCCAAACAAGGTGGTCCCGGAGCTCACCAAAGTAGCACAAAATGGGGGCCAAACAAGGCCTAAGAGGGGTCAAACAACCCCAAACACAAAAACAACCTTAAACAATTATTTTAAACACTTAAAAACAGAGCTTTTATATGTTATAAGTTAAGCTTAAAAACAGAGGCAAGGATGGCTAAAAGCCTATTCAAAAATGGGGAATAAAGAGCAAAGTTCTTACCCTTAAAGACCCCTTTCAAGAACTGAGCTCCAGCCGCTTCCTCAAGCTTGAATCCACTCACAAACTCTAAAAATCACTCTTTAGTACCTCAGTTGCTAAAGGAAAGTGTAACACTAGGTGTTTGTGCACAAAAGTAAGGACAAACACACACAAATACACAAAGAGAGGAAGATATAGAGATAGAATAGATACACAACCCTAACCCTAATCTCAGACCCTCCCTTTGAACTTCCTCCTCCTCTTATAGAGATTTACTCTTGCAAAGGGGTGCAAAGTGGGTGTTAGCTATCACAGCTGGCACAAAATATCTGCCAAAAGCAGATGCACAGTGGTCGGCTAGCCAAAAATGACAAATTGACCAAATAAATGGTCGACCGACAAAACATTTGGCCGATGGCAACAAAACAATGGCCGGTGGCCTCAAGCCATGGCCAGTGAGATGTGGGGATGGCCAACAAGCCATTCCCTGCTCCTCAAAAGCAAAACACAAGTGTTTGGTGCAAAACCAAACACAAAACAGGCAAGTCGAGAGGTCTTGAGGCAAGACGCGTGGCTGAGACCTCTGAGAACTCAAGACGAACACGAACATGGATGATCATCGAGTGTTCAAACGGTGACGTCCAAGTCTTGAGGACGGTCAAAAATGGGGTGTCTACAGTTGCTCCTCTTTGACAGAACTCGAAAGTCATAACAATGACGGGAGTGAATGTCAAAGCCCAGAGACGACCCATTTTTGACAAGGCCGAAGACTTAGACAAACATGCAAGACAATAATGATATGCGCCCGAAGGCGGGGGCAAAATGCAATTGACAATGCAAGAAGCCGAATATAACTCATGATCATGCAAAGAAAGCTGTAACGAAGCATAACATGCAATAGTTTTAAGCAAGAACCCAGCTACATTACAATGCAGAAAGGATGTAAGAGAATTATTCAATTCTCAATGCGTCACACACGGAGAATACAATACCTGTGCGGCTCGTCTGGTTGCACCAGCTTCAAATGAACCGTACATACAATATCGCACCTGAAAGAGAAAGAAAACTTAACAGGTACGATATCGTTGGCAACATTGTTTTGAAAACCGGACCGGTGAGCGAACCGGAAAAGGGACCGGGTGGATGGGTCACTGGTTCAACCGTCGGGTCGAAGCGGTCGAACCGTGACGTCATAATTAATATTATATAATTAAAATTATAATTATAAATTATAAATAAATAAAAATATATATAATTACTGAAATAATAAAAAAAAGTGTTGCATAATATTTACTAATAATATTTAATAAAGTCATAATTGTTAAAAAAAAGTCACTAGTTTTAAAGAAATTAAAAAAATTTAACATTCCCTCCAAACAAATTGATTGAATGCTAGATTTAATTTTGGAGGGAAATAAAATTTTCAACTTTCCCTCCAATCAAATATGATTCAAACAATTTGATTGAATCCCACATTCAATTTTTAGGTTCTCTTTGAACAATTGTTTTCCTATAAATAGGAATAGACTTTCATTATTTCTTCAAGCTTCCAATGAGACTCCTCCTCATGAGAGGAGACTCTTGAAGTAAGAATTTTTAGTCAAAATTTTGATATAATATATATATATATATATATATGTAATTGACTCGTGCATTAGGATTCTATGGCGTATTTACCACCCTATGGTTGATCTTGAGTTTGATACTACAAAAGTGCATTGAGCATCATCACTTTAAAAAAAGGGAAAAAAAATCATGGACACCGGTTATTCCGGTTTTCACTAATAACACCGGTTTTTGGCCAACCCCGGGTCTTGAGGGTTTTTCGGACCGGAGAGGGGACCGGTTCCCGGTTCCACCGGTTCGACCGGCCGGGCCGGTCCGGGTCTGACAACCATGGTTGGCAACATGCATAACAATGCAATCTAAGCTGCGTAACAACGCAAGTGAAGGAGTGCATAACAATGCAACCTATGTGTGACAACGCATAACAATACGGAATGGATGCAAAATGATAATGGAATATATACAAAACTATGTATAAGTAATGCAAATGATATGCAATGCAATTGAAACATGATCAAACCATAAGCAGTTCAAAACCACACAAATATCATAAAGACGATGAGATATAAAGTCTGTCTACCATAGAAAAGGTGCCGACACCCTCAAACCACAATACCAGCAGTGGAATAGGCGCGTACACATGTAGAACTATGAGTGTGTAGACGGAACACAAGATACAAGTAATTGGGTATGATGATATAAGTGAGGCATGCTCTGCTCAGGAGAGATCGTGATCCTAAATGCTGGATGCAAAACACTACACTACAATGTAATGAATGAAATGGATATGGCGCGCAACCAAAACATATCTTGCCTAGGAAAGGCATGGACACAAACAAATCATGTTTAACACAGAAACGGTGCCGTCACCCTCAACACTAGGTGCGTACACATAATATCATAACTGTGCTTCGACGTGAAAAATATGGGCACATACCAGACCAAGCTCAACTTGGGAAGGCGCAAGCCATAGATGGAGGTGATGCAGTGAATGCAGGCAAGCTACAATGCAATATATACAATATGCAATGGAATGTAATATTTACAATGAGATGCATGACAATGCAAAGTAAGGAAGAATGCACTACAATGCATGTAAGGAAAGATGCATGACAATGCAAGCTATGTACAATGCAATATTTACTAGCTAAAATGCAATGGATGCAGTGGATAAGGCCTGCAGCCAAATCGTATCTTGCCTAGGAAAGGCATGGACACATACAGACCGCGTTTAACACGGAAACGGTGCTGTCACCCTCAACACTAGGTGCGTACACATAATATCATAACCGTGCTTCAACGGGAAGGGTATGGGCACATACCAGACCAAGCTCAACATGGAAAGGCGCAAGCTGTAAATGGAGGTGATGCAATAAATTCATGCAAGCTACAATGCAATATATACAATATGCAATGGAATGTAATATTTACAATGGATAAGGTATGCGGCCAAATCGTATGTCGCCTAGGAAAGGCATGGACACATACAGACCACGTTTAACACAGAAACGGTACCGTCACCTACAACACTAGGTGCGTACACATAATATCATAACCGTGCTTCAACGCGAAAAGTACGGGCACATACTAGACCAAGCTCAACATGGAAAGGCGCAAGCCGTAGATGGATGTGATGCAATGAATGCATGCGAGCTACAATGCAATATATACAATATGCAATGGAATATATGTAAATGCAATATTTACAGTGATGCATGACATATGCACTATTTACAGTGAATGCATGACAATGCATGTTTGTTTTTTTTATGTTGCTTGTTTTTTTTTTTGTTTTTGTTTTTGTTTGTTTTTTGTTTTTTTTGAAATGTAAATGAAATGTGCATGATAATGCATGAAATTGAACGCACGACAACACGTGGTAAGGAAGATGAATGACGATGCATGTAAGGTACGCATGACGATGCGGCCTAAAGAAGATGCATAATAATGCGAGCATGATATGCGCTACAATGCACAAGGTGTGTGCATAACAATGCGAGTGAGGGATGCATGACAATGCAACCTAAGATAAAATCCGCCAAGAGTCGTTCGGGCACGACAAACACCAAAGGTCTTGCACCTTCAAAGGATTTAAGGTCTCCTAGACCGAGCGTATTTGAGGTCTCGCCAGACCGCCTGGAGGTGCATAACAATGCAAGTCGGCGTGCGCATGATAATGCGTGTATGCATGCATAATGATGCAATGCATTTGAATTAGTTTCCGAATGTTTGCAAGATACAAAAAGGATACGAAAAGGATACACCCTTGCACGCATTCGAGTGCTACACACAGAAAACACGGTCCGAGGTCAAAACGGAGTCCGATTGAGCTTCAAAAATGCACTCTCTTGCACTGTGTTGAGCAATGGAGGCCCCAAACCACATCAAAGACCCAAACAAAGGTGTAGGAGGGTCACCGGCCATAAGGGAGGTCACCGGCCACCAAAAAAGTCCACTGGCCATCTATTTGGCCAATCGGCCAACAATGTGGCCGACCGACTAAATATGCCTGAATCGGGGCAGTTTGGTCAAATCGGCACGGGTCCTTAAATATAGGGCTTCTAGCCCTATATTTTCACTTCCCTCTTGCTCGAAATTTCCTCCTCCTTCTCTCTTGGCTATTTTTTTTCCTTCGATCTGCCATTTTCTTGGGTTTAGGGCCCGTTTCGACGTTCGATTCGCGAATACCTTCGCGTTTCGAATATTTTGAACCGAACAAAACTTTGTTTCGGCGTCTTTTTCTCGATTCTCACCACTCGGGGTTTGTTTCCCTAGAGTTTACCTCGATTTTTGTGCCCTTTTCAGACTTCAACCTTTTCAGCCATTTTTCACCCTCCCGGGGTTGACTTTTTATATTCTTGCCCGGTTTCACTCTTCCGGCCATTTTCGCACCATTCTCGAGATGACGGATGACATTCCAGGTGGTGGGGCTCCCCCGGAGATGGATATGGACCCAGAGGCCGAGCTCTTGCCACTTCACATCTGACCGTTCGATTCGGCGGCCTACAGACCGGCAATTCATGTGCTGCCTCCTAACGGACTTCGCTAGTTCAGGAGTTTTGACAAGAGGGTGCCACCAGAGCCGCTTCTGCGCGAGCCAGAGACGTACCTTTCATATGGCGCTTCCAAGGTATATTCTTCCCTGTTTCTTTTGCTGCAAAGTAGAATACCTAATTGCCATAGTCGATTCTGCCTTTAACTATTTGATTCGGATACACTGATATACTATATGCTGTAGTTGACTGTGAACACACCTGCATTCGGTATCTGTTTTAATTAGAACATGCGCATACACATTGCATTTGCCCTGAACCACTCAAATGCCCTGACACATCATACACTATAGTTCACTGCGAGCACACCGGCACCCAATGTCTGTTTGAATCTGAACACGTGCGTACACACTGTATTGTTACCAATTCTGAATGCTCTTCAAAACTGTATATTGAATATTGCTTCGCAACTGTTTGCTTTTGAATACAGGGGGATTCCCATGCCTTCCAGGGGTATGGGAATGTTGTTGCCCGCGGATGGTACATGGAGCTACCGGACGCAGTCCGTCACATTGTCGACCAGGCCGGCTTCGGCGCCTTCTGCACGGGACTCTCACGCCTTACCGCGAGTAGGCCTCTTCTTGCCGCTATGGTGGAGAGGTGGTGGGACACCACCGACTCCTTCCACTTCTCTGCTATGGGAGACATGACGATGACTCCCTATGACTTCTCGATGCTCACCGGCATCGGGGTAGGGGGTGATCCGATCCCCTTTGACACAGACATGGACGAGTGGGAGGCCGCTCAGATGTACTTTCTTGGCGACCTACCACCTCTTGCTCGTCCAGACTTCGTCAGTTACTTGTGGTTCAAGGACCACTTGCGGATTCAGCCAACTTTAGCTGAGGAGGCACCGATGGCTCAGGAGGAGGCGGAGCGGTATGCACGCGGCTTCCTCATGTTCTTATTGGGGACAACCATCTTCGCCGACCGGGAGAACACCGTACCTCTCTGTCTTCTGAGCGCTTTAGTAGATGTCACACGGATCCTATGCTATGACTGGGGTGGGGCAGCCTTGGCCACACTCTATGGATACATGAGCTCATCCTCCCGGTGCAGCAGGCAGTTGCTCGGAGGCTACTGGCGGGCTTGGGAGGTACATTTTCTTCCTCTTTTACATTTCTGTTTTACATTTCGCGTACTCTGTTCACTGCACACACTGCGGTCTGCTTCACGTTGACTGTATACTGCACCCACGGTACATATATAATCTGCTTTACATAGACTGTACACTGCACACACTGTACATTCTGCACAATACACTACCCGATACATGGTTCTGCGATTTCTGCTTCATTCTGCATTCAGCTTTATCTGATAAGCATACTGATATTTGCTCTGCAGTTGTGGGTCTACGCCTGCTTCCCGAGGCTTGCGCCAGTGCCCGACGAGGAGACTCCACTCGGCGCTCCATTCTCTCGACGCTTCGATGTGAGATGTGTGTGGAGACCCCGGGAGACGTTCATATTCTTTCGCTGCTACTTCGATACCATTACCGCCGTAGAGGTGTTTTCAACTTTAGAGTTTATTTCAAGCTTCACTTTGCACTGTATTTTCAATAACAGTAGATAACTGACTGCATATCATTTTCAGATCACCTGGTAGCCCTGGGCTCCATTGCCAGCTGTGGTTCGGGAGTGATTTGCCGGTGCTGAGGAGTCCGCCAAGTTCAGGTTTCTCTTGGAGGGCCCGATCTGTCGGGCTTGGTACGTAGGCGAGCACTTCCTGCGCCAGACCTTAGGTTTACTAGAGCCGATAGTTCCAGGTCCGCCTCCTACCCACATGAGGGACACAGAGAGGTACACCCTGGAGGAGATGGTTGATTACACGATCGGATGGGATGCAGAGGGCTTCAGGGGCGAGGGCGACTACACAGAGTACGTCCAGTCCTATATCATGTGGCCTCTGAGCAGTGGTCGCCGAGCTGAGAGAGAGAGGCCTGCGGCGCCAGCAGCTAGGGCAGGAGTGGGAGCAGGAGAGCCGAGGGTGGCTCGGGTCCGTGGCGGGAGTGAGGCTCGGAGAGGATGGGGGGCTAGTTGGCTAGCACTGCCCACGATGATGACATGCCGAGGGCAGGGTGGGGAGACCGATCAGATCCCCTTCGCCCCCCCTCCGACTGATCACGAGTTAGTCGGGTTCTACGACTTGCCCCCGGTATGTACTATTACATTTTGCATCTTGCATTGTCATTCCATTTCATTTGATGTTTCGCAGAATACTGTTGTTTCTAACACTTTTGCAGGCTTCTTCCGAGTACCCTCGTCAGTCCCTGGAGCTGACTGCCTCTGTGATGGGGATGCTCTAGCGGAGCCTCGACCTGCTAGCCATTTACAATATTGTAGTATGTTCTTCTGACCACAGTCTCAAACCATACATAAACTGTTTCACATAATCTGATGTATCGCACTATCAACACAACACTCGATACACGACCCTCACGGCATCTGATACACTGTAGCCCACAGACTGTTCACAGCATTACTCATGGCATTCATACATCGCACTCAGTCACTGCATTTTGTACTGACACACTGTTCACAGCATTCATACACTGTACTCATGCACTGCATTATGTACTGATACATTGCTCACGATAGTCATACACTGTACTCACACACTGTGTTTGACATTCATACCCTGCTTTGCATAGCATACTGATGCGTTTACCATTTGTGCTTTTCAGCCTCCATTCCAGATTCCTACTGCAGGAGGTGCTCCAGCTGGGCCTTCTGTTCCGGTCCGAGATGGCAGAGTATATCCCCGCACCAAAGCGGGGCGCACTCATGTTGGGAGTAGCTCACAGGCACCAGTTCCCGATGATGATGAGTCGGAGGCTGAGGCAGAGACGGAGGCAGAGTCGTCCGAGGAGGAGACCGAAGATGGTTCGGGCTCAGATGACAGTGCTGATGACGATGCTTCTGGACCTTCATCCAGGAAGAGGACGAGGACAGACCCGTAGGCCTGAGATGATCGATGCTGATCCAGACTTTCATTGCTTTTCTTCTTTTGTTTGTACTTTTCTTTTTTTTGCTGGTAGCTTGAGTACCTTGTACTGCCGTGGGCAGGTTTTGTTTTCTCCAAAGCTATGTACTTTGAAAAATGGTGAAATAAAACAAAATTTTTGTCTAAGAAAGTGTTACATTGGTACATTTCGTACATTGCATCGCATTGCGTCATATTACACCTCAATGTCAATGAGATTGATCTCCTGTCTGAAAATCAAATGCTTGTATTGTAATAACCAGATAATGAACCGGCCAATAGCAAAACAACTCAAACAACCCACTGCTCATTCTGAACACTCGGCTCGTAATACAGTGCTTGGTTTAATTTGCATACAGCCCATATACACAGCTCATACAACGCGCTGCTTATTCTGAAAACTGCTCATTCTGAACTCATGGCCCATAACACAGTATTCTTAGTTCATTTTGCACACAGCGAAAACAGTCCAAATCTGAAAAGACGGAATGCAAAGGTAGAATCGACAGAAGCTGAACACACTCAGTGCAATCCGAAACCCATATGTTCACTGTTTCCAAGTGACCCAGGTTGAACCCCTATGGTTTTACAAAAGAACCAAACCTGTTTTGTAGAAATGTGGAGAATGGCACAGCACTCTGAGCACAAAACGATTTGAGAAAAGGGTTTTCAACCGGGTATTGAGCCTATGACTGAACACAGTGAAAAAGACTCAATAACGAAAAACAAAAGGTAAACAACCTAAACACAACGAGACACGCTCGGAACCGACTCAAAACAAGAGTTGAGGTAAACAAAACAAAAGACACGACACACAGACTTGTTACAAAGACGAGAGACCTCAGATCACGAGGAGCCAGTTTCTTCGAGTATTGTTTCCCACCCTTCTTATTTGTGATTCTCACATCACTCGATCCTCAGGCTCGGTTTTTTCTCTCAAAACCCTTCTGCTCACCTTTCTTTCATCGCATATCTCTCTGTTCTTCAATCTCTCATTTTTCATCCCTCCCTAGATATGGTCAGTGAATAAACAAGAGGTTGTGGGTTCATGCCCAACACTGTTAGCTCGTAGCTATTTCCTCCGGTGACGTTTAGTCGATGTTCCTGATAAGGGAGTGGAGTATCTTGATCCATTCCGGTTCGCGCTTCTCACTTGGCTCGATACCTCGTTGCTCGGAGGTTGAGAGAGCTTTTAACCCTTTAATGACAGCTTCAGCTGTGCCCTTTTTGGCAAGTATACTGGCGATGGGGGAAAGATAGGAAGCTTGACTCAACTGTGCCCTTAGTTCATCATTTTGACCATTTTTTTTTTGTTTTGGTTTTCTACTAAAACAATTTTAACCAAAATAAGAGTTAGATTAACATACTTGTTTGATTTTTGATTTAAAATCATGCAAGTTAGGCTATGAGCACTGAAAATTTTCCCTTTTTTGGGTCGAAGAAATGGTCCAGTTTTGGAAAAGATAGAATAATTTTCGCAAAAATTAGTCAACCTCAGTAAAAATTCTCAAAAACCATTTTTGCAAAGGGCCACTGCTCAATGAGCACAGAACCTACTCTTGAGATGCACAACCTCGGATCGGAGGCAATGGAAAATTGCCCCTTGTCTCAAAGGGCACAGCACAGCAACGTAAAGTTGCCCCTAGTTTGGATGGCGACTCATGGCAACGGAAACTTGCCCCTTGTCTGGATAACGTCGCAACATACTATAGTCAGTCCTCATTAGTGATGATCGCAACTGAACTCTCGGATACAGAGAAGACGAAGATGGTCAAAACCAATATATGGACACAGTCACTTTGAAAGTGCGTGTGGCTGGACTTCAGGATGAAGTTGCCTACGTATCCCAAACATGGGAATCAAGCCTTACATAGTTTAGGTTAAGGTACACTCGTGTATAAACCCTCACTTTTTTACGCTCTAACTTTTAACAAGGTCGCCCTTCTGGGTTTTTAACCTTGCGAGCTTTGTTTTTCTTTTCTTTTCAACTCTTCTCTTTTTGTATCTTTTCACTCCTTTTTCTTTTTTTTTTCATCTTTTTCTCTTCTCTTTTCTTTTGCATTTTTTTCTCTCTTTTTTTTTTTGTATTTTCTCTTGCTCTAACTTTTGCCTGGGTCGCCCTTCCAGGTTTTCGGCCCAGCGAGCCTCACAAAGGGTAAAAGTGTAACAAGTCCATGCCAAATGGTTTTAGGGTTTTGAAGCCATTCGTATTCAGGAGAGTGGCTGTTGTATTGATTTATAGAAAGATCCATCTTCGACTCTTCGAGCACATCGGACATTTTTACCCCTAGTTCGAGGGGCGCTTCTGATTTAGCTTTGCAAGCTTCTTCTGATGAGGTCTGATATTCTTGATCTGACTTTCCTTGCCTCTAGTTCGAGGGCTGCTTCAAATCTGGTCACACAGGCCTCACATTGCGGTTGACTGCTGATCATTCTGAATTCAAGCTCAAGGTTTTAAGAGCAAAGGGATTGAATCTTGAGGCTGAGAGCGATCCTAAGCTGCACATTCTCAAGAGTGATTCCACATAGGTCTCTGCAGGACTGCGCAAAACATTTTGTTTTTGAAAGTTTTTTTTTTTAAGAAAGCGACAAATTGCTCGCGCTAAAGATAGTGCGGAACCAATCTGGATTAAGCCAGGGTCCTTCTCATTACTCATGTTAACAAACATGATTTCATTCATTAAGGGCTTAACAAGCCTCTCTTTTTCTCAATTGATCAAATTTTTGGAAAACCTGAGGAATTCCTTGCTCTTCGTTTTCATCACCACAGTGTTCAAAAAGTTTTGAAAAACTTAGGTCAATGCAATGAGTTTGGGGTGCAGAAGAGTAAGTGAGATGCTCCGCCGTTTCATTCAAATCCCCTGGCACAACTAGCTCAAGGTAGTAACAAACACAGAAAACATGATAACCGCAGCCGTTTTATTCAGATTTCCCTAGTTGCAACTGGCTCCACAGCAGAGACAGACTCAAAAAGAAAGCAAAAAGATAATTGCAAAACAAAATGGTGTTCGAGGCAACAACCCCGGAATCACCTGACATTCTATACAATGGGACTGACTCGATACAACAAGACAGACCTTTGAGCAAAAAGACTGACTCAAGACAATGAGACAGATTCGAAACAAAAACAAAGAACTGACTCAAAACCCAAGCCAGAAATTACAAAACTGCATTCGCAAATGCTCCCAATAGTGCGTGCCAAATGCCACATCTGAAATACACCGAGTGCCGCCCGCAGGTGGTCTAATCCCTGATCACATACTTGTAGTATCCTCGAAGTCCAATAGCTCAGTGGTAACGGACTTTGCTAAGGTGGGTGAGAGGATGACCTCATTGTCGATCAAATCTTGCACTTCGTGGCGAAGGCGAAAACAACTGTTGGTGCTGTGACCGGTTTGCTGGTGGTACGCGCAGTACAAGGCAGCATCATGTGTGAGAGGAAGATTCTTCGAGAGCGGTCGAGGCTCGAGGGGTTTAAGATGCCCCTTTTTAGCCAAAATTTGAAATGCCCTAGACAAAGGCATGTAGAGGGCATGAAAGACTCTGCGCCCTCGAGGCAGATACTTCGAAGTCTGAGGATTCTTGCTAGACGCACTAGCGAAAGGGTCGGCAGGCACTGCCTTGGCTTTCTGATCTTTCCTAGGTGCAGAGTTGGGAATGGAAGGAACTGTTGTGGCATGACGGGGCCTATCCCGATCTTCCGCCTGGCTTGAACTGCCTTCGGTTGGAGTGGGGAAAGCATTATCCACAGCCTTAGCCACAACTGCGAATACCTACTGCTTATTCATCCCCCCGGCTTTTAAAGCCTCAACTGCCCACATCAGTTGTTCAACGGGATCAGCATCTGTTCCCACTTTGTTCTTACCTCTAGCCTCAGCTTGATCAAGGGTTTGGGTTGCTATATCAGAGCGAAACTCGGTTATTGTTGACATGTCATTGTCATAGCTTGAAACAACCTCAAGCTGGTTGAGCTCGATCACAATTCGTCCCAGTAGCAAGGGCTCTTGCGGTATGAAATTCCTGGCATATGGTGCAGCTGGTGGCAAAGCTGACATCCCATAGGCCAGATCGGCCACAGATCTCTGGAGGTCGCCGATCATTCCCATTAACACAAACGTGGTGGGCTCACGAGCTTGAAACAATTGGGGTGTCCAGATTGGGTGTGCGATAGGCGACCTGGGTGGATGCGGTACATCAACATTGGTCTCATCCTGCAAGATGATTCCTTGGTCTAATGCGGCTGCCATAACCACAATTTCCTCTGAACTTTGCATCATCATAAGTCTGCTAGACTGAACGGTGACTGATGGATCAAATGTCTGTCTTGTCTCAACAAAGGAGAACACTGGCTATTCTGTACTAAATCTCTGAACTGAAAGAGAAAACACGCAGCATTTCGGCCCAATCAGAACAGACACAAGCATAGCTGAATAACTGTACTCTACTACTGATCACTGTTCCCCAAAAACACTGCCCCAAAAACTGAATCTGATACCTGCAGATATAACTGATTCCCCAAAACACTGATACTGATACCCTCAAGCCTGGTATTCGAACTTGCAAACTGACATGCGCATTCCCTGTAGAGATACACTCTAAAAGCACATAGCAAGTAAATGAGAGCCAAAACACCCCTAGCTTGGAATGGTCATTATGGATTCCGAATATGCACTAGGTCGAATGGTCAAGAAGGGTGCCCCGGTGACAACCGGGGTTTGTGTTCCCATCGTGGCGGAGCCCGTAACCGATCAGCCTTATGGCACGCTTCTCAAAGCGAGCCTCCGACAAACCGTTCAGGAATAGCAGACGACAAACAAGGTGTCCTAGGCGCACCGATGCAAATGCAATGCAAAGAAACACATAAGTGTAGTCAAAACAAGATATCATGAGTTTGAGTTAAGTTCTCTAACTCCCCAGCAGAGTCGCCAGAAACTGTAGACGCGCCCTTGGGCCCCATGCTACAGTTCGGACTCGATTTGTGTGTCAGTTCTTAATCTGATCTCATAATGTGCAATGTGAGATTGATAAATCACCAAAGAGTCCAAATTCGGCAAATCGTTTTGAAAAATAGATTTTTTAGAAAGAAGTGCCAAACATGGACTGCTTTGCCAGATACAGAGTCGCCACCTAAATATTTTATTTTGGGGAAATTTAGGAAACCCTGACTCGTTGCCTAAGGTCACGTGTCCGTCATCACCACAGTTGCCTCGGTTCGGGAACTTGGGTACGATTGGGAAAGGTCAGCTATGAGCACCCCCGCTCACCCGATCCGAAGATCGGCCGCTATGTGTTCTTATTCCGGTTATTAGCCTAATCTTACTATGTGATGCGCACAACACAAAAGTATAGACTAGATCGCCTAATTTTGAACAAAGCATCGCATATCCGTTTGGTTGAAAAACAATTTGAAATTTGCTACTCGCAAGTAGGCTAAAACACGGATTTCAATGAGTTGTTCCAACTCAAACAATCCAACCTTCACCCACAGGCATTCAGACAGTTTATATCACATAAGCATATAGCCACATGGTAAGCATGCTGTCATGTTTAACATTCACACTCATGCGAGATGCTAAAGCATAAAAACGCTCACAGTGTACTCCAAGCCAAAACAAGAAACTAGTTAGTAATCATGCATGATCCTAGTTCATGTTAAAGTGGCTAGTGCATCGCATACAAAATGTCACTAGAATAGGCTCGGCTAATCTATGGATGGCATGTGAAATGTGACAGATAGCATATATTCAAGTTAGATTTGAAATACTATGCAGTTAGCATGATGCGCCGAGCCCGGTGTATGCAATGCTGATAAATGATGCACGCATGCATAGCATAAGGTATGCTAAATTGAATATGCCCTAATACTAACCATCAAAAGCTGGTAAATAAAAAGGAGAAAGAGTGGGGTTGGAAGACATACACACACTCACGCACGCTTATTACACAATTGCCCTCGCTCGGAGGGTCTGAGAGAATAATACAAATTAATTAACCTACAAGCTAATTAATTAATTACAGACCAGCAAATTAACTAAGCGAATGAAGAGATAAAACTGCTTCGGGAAGAGGGACCAATGCACGTATGCTCGGCCCCGCTCGAAAACCCACCGCTATGCACAAGTTGTCTCTGTTTTCACTGTTTTCCTCCTCTGAAGACTGCACAAGTCCCAAGGTACACCCTCTGAACACTAGGAAACGCCACCCACCATGAGGAATGGTCACCGGCCAAAGGTAAGTGGTCATCGACCATCCATAAAGCCATCCGCTAGAAATGGATAGCCGACCGGCACTGGAGATGGCCGACTGGCCATATCTTCCTGCAGGAACCTGTTTTGACAGCAGTAGAGGGCAAAACAAGGCATGGCAATGCATTTTAAAGCAATGTTTGTACCACTACACCCCTTATCACGTTTATGACTCAAAGGGGTATGGTACTCGATTCTCGGATCACCAATCGCGTATTTCAATGCGTGATGGCCTAAGAAACCAAGTTATGCATTTTGGTGTGGAATGAAATGCACATAAACAAACAATGGAGGCCCAACCTCTATCATTATCAATTCAAGAGGCAAGGCATGCATGCTTAGTGAAATGCAACCTAGGCATGCAAGCTAAACATGCAACATGAGGATGCAAACAAGCATGCTATGATGCAAATATGTAACAAGTATGCAAGTTAACAAGCATGCAAAGATGCAATGTGAACATGCAAACATGCAAGACATATAACATGTTAAGCAATCAAAACAAGAGGAAATGCATGCCAAATGCAATGTTATTCAAACATGCAACACATGCGATAGGCCAAGTATGTAACAACATGCAAGGCTAGCATGCAACAACACGCGAATGAGGGTCTTAGACTAGTTTGGGCAGCTCTCAAATAAGCCCAAAACAGTGGCCGAATGCTAAGGAAATGAAGGCCAAAACACACATAAACATGCATGCACACATGGTTCAAAACTTAAGCATCAAAGAGCAACTTTTAAGCACACTTAAAAGGGACAAACATGGACATATGGCATGCATACTAAGCTCTGAAAATCATGTTATAAAGGTGCCAAACCAAGTAAACAAGACAAGCCAAGCATGCAACAATGTCCAAGACTCAAGAGGGGGCTTAAACCAAAGCTATATGAAGCAAGCCCCAAAGGGCCTGGAGGACCTAAAACAGGTCCAATGCAGGTCTAAACAAGACCAAAGACGCACCTAGATGGCGTCTAAATGGTCTAAACAGGGAAGCATACGTAAAGGTCCAAACATGAAGCATAAGACACAAGCCTTTTAAAGCATTAAAGGGGCATCAAATGCAAGTATACAAGCATACCACAAGGACTAAAATGATGCTATAAGTGGTGCCAAGCCACTAAAACAAGCAAGTAAAGCATGCTAGAGGGGTCAACACTCAAGGCTCACAAGGGGGATTACATGGTAGCTATATAAAGCAAAGCATGGATGACTCGAACAACCAAAAAAAGACCTTGGGCACACTAAAACATGCATAAAAGCTTCACAAAGCTAGGCCAAAACAAATAAGCATGGTGGTCTAAATGCTAGGCACATGTTAAGGCAATTCATGGCATTACAAGACAAGTATGCTAAGCATGCATGGTGTGTCTAAACCAATTAAAAAAAGCGCTATATCATGGCAAAATAAGCACGAATAACACTTAAGACATGGCCAACATGCACTTAAACAAGATGCTCACACATGAGGCTAAAATGGCCAACATTGAAGGCAACAAGGAGAGGGGATGGCCCTCTCCTTCTTAGGACCTTAAAGAACCATCCCCATCACTGAAATCTCTGGATTTCAGTGGTGAGGAGGCCCAAACAAGGTGGTCCCGAAGCTCACCAAAGTAGCACAAAATGGGGGCCAAACAAGGCCTAAGAGGGGTCAAACAACCCCAAACACCAAAACAACCTTGAACAACTATTTTAAGCACTTAAAATAAAAAAATTTATATGTTATAAGTTAAGCTTACAAATAGATGCAAGGATGGCTAAAAGCCTATGCAAAAGTGGGGAATAAAGAGCAAAGTTCTTACCCTTGAAGACGCCTTTCAAGAACTGAGCTCCAGCCGCTTCCTCAAGCTTGAATCCACTCAAAAACTCTGAAAATCACTCCTTAGTACCTTAGTAGCTAAAGGAAAGTGTAACACGAGGTGTTTGTGCACAAAAGTAAGGACAAACACACACAAATACATGAAGAGAGGAAGATATAGAGATAGAATAGATACACAACCCTAACCCTAATCTCAGACCCTCCCTTTGAACTTCTGGAACCCTTGAGGAGGGAGGAGAAGGCCTCCTCTTATAGAGATTCACTCTTGCAAAGCTTACAAAACAAGCTAAGCAAGAGTGAAATCCCTCCATACACGTGTATAGAAGGGGGTGCAAAGTGGGTGCCAGCTATCACAACTGGCACAAAATATCTGCCAAAAGCAGATGCACAGTGGTTGGCCAACCAAAAATGACAAATTGACCAAATAAATGGTCGACCGGCCACAAAGAGTGCCGACCGACCAAACATTTGGCCGATGGCAACAAAACAATGGCCGGCGGCCTCAAGCCATGGCCGGTGAGATATGGGGATGGCCAACAAGCCATTCCCTGCTCCTCAAAAGCAAAACACAAGTGTTTGGTGCAAAACCAAACACAAAACAGGCAAGTCGAGAGGTCTTGAGGCAAGGTGCGTGGCCGAGACCTTCGAGAACTCAAGACGAACATGAACAAGGATGATCACTGAGTGTTCAAATGGTGACTTCCAAGTCTTGAGGACGGTCAAAAATGGGATGTCTACAAGATGCCACTGCCATACTCTAAAAAAGCCTTAAAGAAATTCTTAGGCAAAGTGTCATACCTCAGGAGATTCATTCTAGCCCTTGCTGAGATAACCTTTTCCTTTGGGACATAGTTGAATGGGAATCACAAGTTTGAATGGTTATAAGAACACCAACAGGCATTTGATATGGTGAAGAAAGCACTTACCTCACCACTTACAATGATTACCCCACAGCTTGAAAAGCCTCTGCTACTGTACCTTACCTCTACACCTTGGTCTATTGGAGCTTTACTTGTCCAAGACATAGATGGCATTGAGAAGCCAATCTATTACATCAGTCACAAGATCAATGGCGCTGAATCATTGTATACTCCAATTGAGAGGCATTGTTTGGCCTTAATCTTCATAGCACAGGAGTTGTGCCATTATTTTTTGGCACACCTGATCTAGGTTGTGACCTGGAGTGATCCAGTCCGCTACCTACTGAGCAAGCCCACTCTGATTGGGAGAATGGCAAGATGGTTTTTGACTCTAGCTGAATATGACATTACTTGCATTACACCCAAGGCTATTAGGAGCCAAGCACTTGCAGACTTGCTAGCACAATTCCTATCTAGTGAACATGAACCTGTAGAGGTACCTCGACCTGGTGAGGTCCATGTCTCAGCAAACTGTGATTGAGACTTATTAGGATTTAAAATTTGATGGGGCCTCTGGGGCTGGGAAAGGTAGAGCTGGCATAACACTAACCAGTTAAGAGGGGGAGAAGGTCCATTTATCATATAAGCTTGACTTTGAATGTTTAAACAATGAGGCTGAATATGAGGCGCTGATATTGGGTTTGATTGCTGCCCAAAAGAAAGGCCTCCGCAAGTTGAAAATTTGGGGCTACTCCAAGTTAGTTGTCAAGCAAACACTGGGTGATTTCGCCTTGAATGAGCCTTTTTTTGGCCCATACCGCACCATAGTTCAGAAGTTGCTCACTTAGTTTGATGATGTCTAAATCCAGCACACTCCTCGAACACACAACTGTTTCCCCGATGCCTTGGCTGCACTGGGGGCAAAGGTGGACATACCAGATGATAGTATAGTCATCGTCATCGAGAAAAGAAGAACACCAGCAGTGTGATAACCCTGTTTCGCATTATGCTAATTGATCTTGATTATGATTGTGATTATACCTGATATGGTTTTGAGTAATAATTACATGATTATATGTATTTTCGAATCTCTATCTGTTCATCGTAGGAAAATCTGTTTGACTTTCTGCTTTAGAATTTAAATTGAAGGCCCTATCGGCCACAAAAACCGAAATTGATTACGCCATTGTGATTAGCGTAATTTTTAGAGCCTACGGTGAAATTTAATTAGAAATTGATTTGGATCAAAATAATTACATTCAAAATGATTAAATTTGAATTAATTACTTAGCCTTAATCAAACTTGATTAGGCCAACATATATAAGTTAGGGGTGAGCAGTGGATATACCGATCCGCTAAAACTGACCGAACCGAACTGATCCGCCGCATTTTGGACGGATGCGTGATGATGAGCGGATGGTTGCGGATTGATTTTCTCCAATCCGCCAATCTAGTGGATGGATGGCAGATTTGAGATTCCTTTGGCTGTAACCGAACCGCCAAACCGCAAACACCCCTAGTAATTTATAAGACTTTGTGTTTTCAGTTTGTTTAAATATTCAGTTTGTGTTTTGAATTAAAAAAGAGTTTAAATATTCTATTGAAAAAAAGTTTTCAACTTGAATAACTTTTTTGAATTGAAAAAAATAAACGTATTATTTATATATATTTTTTGGTTTTTAAATCTATTTCTAAAAATAATAAATAGAAAATATGATATATGCTGGTTGGTTTTTGTTTTCAAAAACAGATATAGATGTAACAATACAGAGACATACAATCTCTACTACTACTATGTTCATGGTTTTGGTGATTTGAATTGTTTTTATATTTTAAGAATCATAGATTGTAATACTTTATGTGGATGAGACATGCTGTGATTGTAGTTTGTGGATGAGGCATGCAATGATTATGATATTCTAAAGTTTCAAACTTTTTTACTTTGGATGAGGCATGCAGTGATTGTAATATTTTTTTAAGTCATTAACTGTAATACTTTTTTTTTTTTTTTTTTTTTTTTTTTTTTTTTTGAGGAAGTGCACAAGTTGAATTATGTTGAAAATTTATAAAATTTTAAACCGCCAAACCAATTCGCATCCATCTGCCAAACCGCCAATCCGCTTAATCCACATCCGCCGGATTGGCAGACGGATGTGGATTGATTTTCTCCAATCCGCGAATTTGGTGGACGGATGGCGGATTGGAGGTTCTGTGGCCACAACCGACCCGCGCCCACCCCTAATATAAGTGGTCTATTTGCATTTTTGAGCATTGTTTTGAGCTCATTTCTCTCCTTTGGCTAAGATTACACTAGAGAGAGTGAGAGTGCCGAATTTAGAGAGGGAGGGAACTCAAGATAGAGAATTGATCAAGGAGCTTGGTGATCTTGAAGATTAACTCAAGATTTAACTACATTTGTGAAGATTGGAGCTCCTAGGTGAGTAAATTCATGAGTTTGAGTTTGTAATTTTGTGGATTCAAAGTTAGATGGTGATCAAGAACATAAAATGAGTTGAATTTGATGATTATGAAATCATTATAAGCATGCATGCAAGAAATTGCCATGAATTTGTATATTTGAGCATGAAGTATATGATCCATATTGAAATTCGATTGAAGTTCATGATTTTGATCATCTCTTCATCATTTAAGTTGAGAATGGAGATTATATCCCACATGCAAGTACAATTCATAGAGGTATGAGTTTTGAATGCCTGAATTCAATGTGTTGGAAGTAAGTTTGGTATACTTTGGGTATGCATGTAATTGATTCATAGGATTTGAGCTTCATAATGTAGTGAATTGGTGTTTGTATCATGTTAGTAGATGTATATGAGAGTTATGGATCATAAAATGCAAGCTATGTCAATTTGAATGCAAGTTTGAAGCTCAAACTGGTTGCTGAAAATTCTAGAATTTGGCATGCCCGTTCGAGCTGGGAAAGCACCGCCCGAGCTTGAAATGTTAGTTCCCAGAACTTTTGCAGACATTGATGTCTGCTCGAGCGTGGAGAGTCACACTCGAGCGTCAGTCACATGTTTCAACTCTTAGCTCGAGCGTCTAAAGTCGCGCTCGAGCGCAAAAATGAGGCAACCAGTACTTTTGCAACCAGATGGGTCCGCTTGAGCGTCAGAAACTGCGCTCGAGCGGGGAGCCTTGTTTCAGAAATTTTGTAAAGATAAATTTATGTTTTGTTTCCATTCTCTTTGACTTCTAACCACTCTTAAGCATACATTGAGCATTGTAAATGGACTAAGAAGATAAGAAAGAAGCCTACGAGGAATGTATGAGTTAATAATGGATTGAATCATTTGTGACCCGATATGTGTTATGTATTATGTAGGGTCGAGCACATGGACGAATCCACCAGTAGAACACTGCGAGTAATATCTTAGTAAAGATATTTTGAAGTATGCTATTTGTCCAGTTGCTTACTCCTATTTGAGTTCATAAGTTTGTTAATTTGAATTGTGGACAAACATACGTTGTGACATGATTGATTGGGCCAAAGGCCGTCAGACATAACTGATCAGGCCAAAGGCCGTCGGACATGATTGATTGGGCCAAAGGCCGTTGGACATAAATGATTGGGCCAAAGGCTGTCGGACATGATTGATTGGGCCAAAGGCCGTCAGACATGATTGATTGGGCCAAAGGCCGTTGGACATGATTGATTAGGCCAAAGGCTGTAGGACATAAATGATTGGGCCAACGGCCGCCTGACATGAATGAAATGGGCCTAAGGCCGTCTGATATATGTATATCTGTTTCGAACTCCATTCATGTATCTTCTTTATTTGATATTATTCGTTGGGCCTTCGCTCACTCTTATTAATGTGTATGTAGGTGAGCCTAGAGATGTTCAAGCCCAGTCTCAGTAAAGTATATGAGAAATAGTCAGAGTTTTGGAAGTCAGCCCTAATGTCTCACGCATGAGACTTGTTTTTTCCCTTTTGTTCTTTTGTTATGTCTTTGCTATGTGGGCAAAAATGTTGAATCACCTTTGCATATATGTTTTGTTTGGCTGATTGTATGACTGAAAGTTCCTGGATACAGATTAACTCTATGGGTATGTGTGAGTTATTATGAAATACAATTGGAATGATTTTTGTTATATCATGTAAGCACAACTCTATGGACAAAGCTTTTAAAATTGCTTCCATTTTGGCCCCTTAACTCTATCTGAAATTTGTTTTATTGGGTTTGAGGCTGTAGGTAATCTCTTGATTACTGGCCGGTTATGACCTTAATCCATGGAGGTGGGTTCGGGTCATGACAAGTAGTGTTAGCTGAAGGACATATAAAGCAAGATGTTGAGGGATGGAAAGCAGATATAATCCAACAGTTGAAAACAGGCCAAGGAACAATTAGACCAGCAGAACTTGCATCATTCCTGTTCCTCAGAGGAGAGTTATATTTTTGTGGTCCCAGCAACTTGTTAGCAAGGTGCATCGGTAGACAAGAAGCAACTTACAGACTTGAGCAGATCCATGCTAAGTCCTGCAGAGATGGAGATATCAGTCTATACCGACGGATGTAGAGGCAATTGTATTACTGGCCAGAGATGGAAAAGGAAAGTATTGAGTTGCAGAGGCAATGTGCAAAATGTCAATCCTAGCCTCAAAAAGAGGAAGCCCATTTCTTAAGCAGCAAAGAATAGAGACAGCCATATATTGACTATCTTGGAAATGACATTGCTTGAAAACAAAGCCGATGCAATCAGAGTTAAGAGTGGGCCCTCGATTTCTTCATTGACCAAAGCAAGCTCTATCGAAGGAGCTTTGAAGGGGCACCTTTGGTTTGTTTATCAAAAGATGACGCAAACGAAGTGCTAAGGGAAGCCCACAAGGTGGAGCATCAAGGAGGGTAGCAACTATATGGACACCATATCCACCTCGGCTACTATTGGTTGATGATGGAGGAAGACGCTAAAAACTTTGTAAGAAGATGCTAGTCCTATCAGAAGTTTGGGAACTTGATACATGCATCGGCGGTTGAGCTGCACAACATCAAGAACCCTTACCCGTTTCATACTTGGGCATTTGACTTGGTGGGCCCTATAATGCAGCAATCCAAAGGCCACAGATGAATACTTACAGCAACTGAAGTTAGCACCAAGTGGGTAGAGGCTATACCAATGAGGAAAGCAGACGGAGCAGGAGTGGCCAACTTCATTAAGGAAAACATCATCTATAGGTTTGGCATACCCAAAGTGATGTTGTCTGATACTGGAACTCCCTTTGTAAATCGCCATATGGGAAGGTTGCTGGATACCTACCAAATCAAGCATTATACGTCTACTCCATACTATCCTCAGGGGAATGGACAAGCTGAGGCAATCAACAAAACCCTCATCTGAATACTGAGCAAAATGATGGATGAAGCAGGGGACACATGGTCTGAACAACTCCCTGTAGCACTCTGGGCATATAGAACATCAAGGAGGAAGCCGACCTAGGCAACCCCATTTTCCCTAGTGCACAGGTCTAAAGCTGACACACGTACTTCCAGACAGCAGAATGAACGACATAGAGGCAGCCAAAGGAAGAAGAGATCGGGCCTCGCAGGGAATGGAAAAGTATCATTAGTCCATAGCCCGCACCTACAATCAGTTTATTCAACACGAGGAGTTTAAAGAGGGGGACTTGGTATGGAAGATGGTGGACGCAATTATGCAGGGGCAACCAATCCCCAAGTTCTCACCAAGGTGGGATGGCCCTTACAAAGTTGCTGAGGCAAGCAGCAGTGCGTATTACAAATTGACAAGAGCAGATGATGGGTTCAGAACTGGCCCTATTAACGCTAAATATGTAAAGGAACATTTTCCTTCATTTCTTTTTTGTCCAGAAAAAAGTTGTAAGCTTCTCTTGTTAATATTTCCAAAGCAAAGTGTAAAGAAAGTGTCATACACTTAGTGAACTTGTTACTCTTGTAAACACTTAGTCACAATGAAATCCTATTCATGGCAAAAGTACTAGTTGTCTTGAGAAGTTATGTAAAGACAGTGAAAGGAAGGCAACGAAGTGGAATTCAACTACTTAATATCTTTACTTCTCATAGAAATCAAGTTTTCCAAAGCATGATTAAAATGTTCAAAAGAAAAGAGAAGAAAGAAAAAGATAGCAAGAGTGCAAAAAAATCAGGGAGTCCATCAAAGTCACTTCCCAAGGCAACTTAGCAACAAGAGCAGAGTCTCTCTCCTTGAACCGAGCTAGGTTCTAACGGTGTTGCTCTAAAGCACCCTCATAGTCTCTAATGGTCTCTTCTAAGAAAGCAATCATAGCCACAATATCTGGATGCTCGAGAAAACCATCAACTGCTTGGAGCCTAGCCCTCATCTATGATAAGTCCAAACCATTCCTTTCAAAGCCACTAAGATTTGCTTTAGCACTCTCTACAAACTTGCCAGAAGTTGTCAGAACCTTCTTCGTGGCGAGGTTGCGAATAAAATTGGCAAAGGACTCTAACAGCGCTGTTTGCATAATCGAACCTGGGACATTGAAAGCAGTAAAGGTACTAGGGTGCAATGCCTGGATGTGGACAAGGATGGGAGCAATTTCAGCGGAGACCCAATAGTTCAGAAAAGAAACTTTCACTGAAGGATGTGAAGACTCTCTTATACTACTGCCAACTTGAATTACAGGAATGAGACTTGTAGAGCAACCAAAAGTCTAAAGGTGATGCACCTTCCCTGAAGATGACTGCTCAGCAGCATTAGAGTGGGTAGATGTTGGGAGGTGGCTAGGTGAACTAATCTCGCGGGATATGCCAAAACTGCTCACATCGCCCTGCCGCTCCGAAAAAAGATCATCCATGTGGTAGTCCCTAACATTCAAATCTGGCACAGTCGTGGTGTCCATCCCCGTAGAAAAGTCTTGTGATTCCCCAAGATTAGCTGGCACCTTAGGAAAGTGAGTGGGGTATAGATCAACAAGTTACTCAGAAGTTGCTGAGGTAATTGGGTTAGAAGTACCAACGGCTACAGTAGCACCAGGAGTGGCCAAGTTGACAGTTGCCTCTACAAGTTGAGTCAAACTTGAGGGGCCCACATCAGGAGCAACTGCTACATCTTCACCTCCTTCAGCAACTGGGATACCAAAAGTTATGGTTTGTTGGACTAGAGGAGACTTCGTGGATTGAGAAGAATTCCCAGATTTGGTTTCATTGGGGGTGGCTCAACTTCAAGTTGCTCTTTTACTCCATGCTTGTCTCTTGGAGTTTCAGGAACAAAATCTTCCCCACCAACGGAGGAATGGTCAGAATGAATGGGATCGACAAGGTTTGGAGCCTTAGCACCCTCAACAATCATACCACGCTCTGTAACTTCCGCAGTAAGAGGGACTTACCCACTTTCGATAGGAGAGATATCATGACCTTTTCCCATATCTTTAGCCTTAGCAATCAGCTCAGCCTCAGCCATTGGCTCAGCCTCAACCATTGGCTCAGCCTCAATCACTGGTTCAGCCTTAGCCATTGGCTCAGGTTCAATCACTGGCTTAGCCTCAACAATTGTCTCAGCCTCATCGATTAGATAAGCCTCAACAGTTGTTTCTTCCTCAACATCCAGGAGTATCAATCTATGGGTTCTAAGTTTGGTAATCCTTGAAGCGATAGGAAGGTTGTCGTCATCGTTTGAATTCGAGGAAAGTCCAATGGCAGTCGAAGGACCTCCAAGGCCCGAAGGTGGTATGGTCGAAATAGTACCATGTCTTGAGACCAATAGGTCGTGAAAAGAAAGAGACAATGTAACTATTAAAATAAAGATGAAAAGCCCAAGGAGGTATAGAAGAATGCAGAATATGTTCTAACTATGGGTACCTTACAAAGTCTTTTCCTAGTTGGCGAGGCACGAGCCTCAGCAACTGATGGCACTGCCTCCTGGATTGCCCTTAGCTGAGAGCGAGTCATACATGCTGTTGTACCGATAGGTGGAAGAACGACTTGTAGAGGTTGGACAAACATCGCCCCAAATAGATGAGACTCCTGTACGATAGGCAAAGACAAAAGTTTGAAACGACAAAACTGACTGGTTTGTTCCTCGCGACCAGAAACAAGACGAAGAGATAAGTAAAGTTGTGGAATGGGTTCCACTGTAGGGACAACTGGATCACTGTTATAAAAATTGGAAAAAAGAGTTGAGGTTACGATGCCAAAATAGTCTGTTGCTAAGGCGGTATAATCACGAGCAAATCGCTGGAAACTCTGATGGAAGTCTGTTTGGAGTGGAAGAGCATGTGAGATACCTTGGTCCATGCTAAATTGCCTAAGGACCCTATTTGGTCAATAGACAACGCTGGACATGCCCTCTTCGTTCCATACCGACAGGAATCTAGGGCGTATCATAGTGACTGTAGACACCCCATTTTTGATCGCCCTTAAGACTTGGACGCCTCATGGTGAACACTTAATGATGAATTAGTACGCTGTACAAACTGTTCAATTTCTTCAGCAAAGAGATTCAGTTTTGAGTTTTAGAGCCTAAAACCTTGCACCTCCTGTGGACCAAAACCTAATTGTTTCTAGCATGACCACTCAGAGGCCTGCTGGCCAACAGGTGGCTGGCAGGCCAATTTTTAGCGGCCAGCCGTCCTCCTACATGGTCGGCCGACAATGTTTCCCAACTGGTAGATATTTTGCTGCCAGCTATCCCTTCATGGTCATGCACTACACCAGCTGGCTCAACATAGATATTTCCGACCGAGGAACCTGTTTTTCTATAAATACTTGACCATCCCTTATGGTTTTAGGTTAGAAAAATTCTTCAAGTGCCCAAATCTTGCTAAACACTCTCCTTCTCTATCTTGCAATATACATACACTATATATACACTTCCTAAACCAATATTTTGAGGCTTCTTGCTGAGATTATGGAGCTAAAATTTTAGCCCTTGAGAGTGAGCACCTTGTGAACAAAAGAGTGTCTTCTCTTCAAAGGTATTACTCTTGCCATCTTTTGCCTACCCTTCACTCCTCTTTTTCTTGGTATTTATACTCTGTTTTGGACTGTTTTGTGGGTTGAAACTTGTAATTTAAAAGCTACTCAAGGTGGAGGGGTTAACCACCCTTTCTTGAAACATGAAATCAAAACATTCCAAAAATGGGCGAATTAGTCTATATTTGTGTGCATCACATAGTAAAGATAGCATAATAATCAGGTAATCACATCATGATTAGTAGAGGTCAATCTTTGATCAGGTGAGTGGGGTGCTCAATTCAAGATCTTCCTTTCTCATACCTAAGTTCCCGAGCTGAGACACTTTGCTTATGACAGAAAAGTGGCCTTTGGCATGAGTCATGGGTTTCCTAAATTTCCCAAAAATATTTTGGTGGCAACTCTGAAATCTGGTAATGCTGTCCATTTTTGGTATTTTTGATTATAAATGGATTTTTTAAAAGATTTGCCAGATTTGGACTCATTTGTGTTTTTTTTTTCTCTATTTCACATTGCACTTGTGAAATCAAATTCAGAATCACAGGAGTCCGAACTATAGGGTTATCATATCTGAGAAGACTAAACCCTTCCGAGGAGCAACTAAAAACTAGCTATAGTTTCTAGCGATTCTGTTGGGGAAACTAGAGAACTTGACTCGGACTTCATGACGTGAAATTTATTTACAGATATATGTTCTTTGCATTGCATCTGCATCGTTAGTCTAAGTCACTATGTTTTCCATCTGCTATTCATGCACGGCTTACCTAAAAAGCTTACGAAAAGGCTAGCTGGTTGTGAGCTATGTCATGTTAGAAACACAACCTTCGGATTTGAATTACCATCGTACCACTTGATCCTCATTTCATTTCTATAGTTCATATCCAAACTAGGACAGGGTAACCCTACCTCCCTCATAGGGGTGTTTTGGCTCTCTTTAACTGGTATGTGTTTTATAGTGAAAACTGTACAAGAATGCTCATATCAGTGGCACAATTGGTATCTGTTTTCAGGTAGAATTCAGTGGGGAGTACAGTCCTACAACTTTGATCATATCTGTTCTAATGACATCTTAGCTAAGGTGTTGTCTGATTTCTGATTTTGTTTTACTCTTTCTTTATTTGTTTTGCAATGTGGTATAAAACCATAGCTTCAGAAAGTTCTGATATCCCCTAAGTACTCTGGATCCGTGTTGGAAGACTTTGCAAGGTTGGAGATCTTATTTGGGGACAGCCTGTGTTTTCTTCACTATCACCAGTTACAAGGTGAAGGAGGATCAAACAAAGTTCACCAGTTCAGTTCTTGTAGCAATCACCCCTCAGCTTACCCATACTCAGTCTACCTCAAAAACAGTCATTTACTCTAGGAATGGCACAATACCCTTCATCAAATTTGGAGGACCTGCTAATCCGTCTATAGCAATCAGTCGACTCACTCCAGCATGATATGGCTCGCCAAGCCGAGGTCACAACTAGGTTACAGCAACAACAACAGCAGCCATCTGCGACTTCTGCATCAAATGTACCCACCGTGGCTATTCCTGTGCCCAGTACCACAACCAATGCTACTACGACTCAAGATCCACAGTCTGAGGGTGTTTAGATTTTTCTCGTCCCAACAGAACCCATTCCAGTACAAACTTCTAGAGCTCCGGTTTACCAGGCCAAGGCACCGTTTGAATTCGAGGTTGACCCGACCGCGCTTAAAATTAACAAACTCGAAAAATTGTTTAAGAAAGCACAAGGGGTTAACTCCGTTCCAAATATAGAGGATGGGTACACCAAATCTGTAGTTACGTTACCAGAGTGGTTCAAAATGCCTCATATTGACCGCTTTGATGATATCGGAGACCCAATGGTACATCTACGGCTGTTTTTAGTTGTCTTAGGACCAATGGGTTTGACTAGACTGCAGAAGTTATCCCTCTTCGCCCAAACTATGTTGGGTAAAGCTGCCATCTGGTACGTTAAGTTAGAAGATTCTGTGAAGTAGAACTAGGAGGAATTGGCCAAGTCCTTCATTGCTCAATACTCCTACAATACGTAGATCGAGGTCACAACTTGTGATCTTGAAGCGACGCGTCAGGAGCGAAAGGAAGGTTTCTCCGAGTTTATAACTAAATGGTGGGCCAAAGTGTTAATGATGACCACTCAACCTTCAGAGAAAGACCAGATTAGAATGGTTGTCCAGAACTTGCATGGCTAGCTACTGCCGAAAATGATTGTTCTCTCCTTATTTACATTCAAAGAACTTTATGAAATAGGGGTCCAAATTGAAGACGCCATGAAGCAGGAGATCATCACTAATGACAAAGAGCCGGTTAAGAGGCCATTTGTTCGCAGTTCCAATGCTACTGGGGGTAGCACAGTTGCGAGGCCGTCAAAAGTGAGTGTTGTCATGATAACCAAAACTGCCGACCCCTTCGCCAACATGGGCCCACAAACTTCCAACCTTACCCGACCTCTGGTTAGAATTTTCAACTAGCCCTACATGACTCTATCTTGAACTATGCAAGTGCTAATAAAAAAGGGGCACCTGAAACCCCTAGAACCTCAACCACTTCCGGACCCTCTTCCACCCAAGCACGATCCCACCAAATACTCTGCTTTTTATTAACAACACGGCCATGAAATCGACCGATGCTTCTGCTTACGTCATGAGATTCAAGATCTCATCGACAACAAGGTCATAGCTCTATCCCAAAAGCCAAATGTGATCACTAACCCACTCCCTACCCACAACCAAGTCCCCCTACCTAGAAACATCCACCTTATCCATACACTACCCACCTCCTATGACCTCAACATCTATATCACCCCCTCCCACCTACCAAAGCCAATGTTGTTCAGTCTTGAAGGCACAGACTTGTGCATGATGGACACATCCCGTCCACAACTTGAACCTCACAAATCAGTGGTGACAACATCTATAGTAGAGGAGGTGTTGACCTTAGAGGGAGGTACTGGTTTGTAGTCAGAATGTCTCGGGGACTTATTTGAGGGGGAGTATGACCCGAGCCACTATATTGTTCATACTGCTCAACCCAGGCCTGAGGTAGTACTGCCAGCCTCAGTTGACATTAATGTGGTTTGGGAAGACGGCCCAAGCAAAGGGTTAGATGACCTTGAAGATCTTGAAGAAGATTTGGACAACCTACAATTCTTCGACGAACTAGATTAAGGCAATGTGTAGATTGATTGGTTTGATCTGAATAGGTCAATTGATAATGCAGGATGGTTGAGTGATGAATCTGACAAGGAAAAAGAAATTGAAGTTAAACTGGAGGGAAAGCAAGTTGGGGTAGTTGTGGTAGCCGAGAAGATTGAGGAAAAAGGGAAACTGCCAGAGGATACTTGTGCGAGAAAACCAACCCAAGAATTGGGTGTTATGGAAACTACAAATGCTGAATGGGAAGCCGTATTGGGGCAATTTGAAAGGGAGAGGATCGAGGATAGCTAGAAGGCCACGGCGTCTTGTTGTTCGAAGGAAGCTACTTGTCCTGTAGGAGTGGTCTGAATTGAGTCAGACACCTATTTGTCGGCAGCTGATGGTGAATGGTAGAAAGATAGCGATCTGCATCTTGCCCATACCGACGAAGATTGGGGAGATCATATCCCAGACAGTACATGGTATTTTGAAGAAATAGACCATCTCACCAGAAGTGGATGGTATTTTAAACCTCCACACTTGGATTAGGTAGAACCATCAAGAAAGGACTGGGAAGTTGAGAAGGAAAAGGAAAATAAGCTAGAAGAGGAGCTGGTTCTGAAACAACTCAAAAGGATCCAAACTGATATCTCCATCTGGCGCCTCCTCATGGCTTCGCGGGTACATCGACAGACAGTATTGTCAGCAATGGATAAGGCTAAATTGTCCATTGATACTACGCCAGAGCAGCTTGTGGGCCTGATCTTCCCAAGCAGCACCAATCCACTGCTCACTTTCTCTGATAATGAGCTGTCGCCGGAAGGATCGACTCATAACATGCTATTGTACATATCTGTTGAGTGCAGAGAGAATTGGGTGACAGTGGTTTTAGTGGACACCGATTCTGCTATCAATGTCTATCCTTCTCGCACTGCCTATGCGATAAGCCTGAAACTGACAAATTTCGCCCCCACAGCCCAGGTGATACGGGCCTATGACAACACGAGTAGAGAAGTTATGGGGACGGTGAAAGTGCAATTCCAAGTGGGACCTTCCAAGCATGAGATCGAGTTCCATATACTTGATGTGCCAGCTACCTTTAACCTACTCCTAGAGAGGCCCTGGTTACATCACATAAAGGCTGTGTCCTCCACCATCCATCAAATGCTGAAATACCCTCATGAGGGAGGAGTGGCAACTGTTTTTGGGAACTTATCCATTCATCCACCGCCAGAGGTAACTAAATCATTGCTAGAAATCAATCACGGCAACGTGGACGTATTTCTCTTGGGATTCACTCTAGCGGAAGCTTGAGTGGTGTAGACAATCTTAGCCGCGGATGAAGGCATGTATGTCAGTGTTCAGTCCATTTATTTCATGAACAAGTTGCGGCATATTCTAGGAATGGGGCTTGGAAGGAGTGGGCGAAAAGGTATGATGACACTAGCTGAAGTGCCATATAATCTGCATGCCCTTGGTTGGGCTATGTACCTACCATAAAGGACTGGAGAAAAAAAGGGAAAGTAATGAGAGATAGAGCCATGGCCAAAAAAGTCAGGAAGCACTATGAGTTGGTCCATAGGAGAATCTGGGAAACATTGAATGGGCGTTTTGTTAGGGAATGAGAGGATTTTCCCTTTTGTGGCTTTCCTGAACCTTGGGCGGATTCCTTGATGAAGAAACGTTTCCCTGAATTTGAGATCTTCTTTGACCATCAGCTGCTAGACAGTGATGAAGAAAGGGTTGAACCAAGCATCAACGCTGGCCAGAGCAAAGATGATGATTTAGACAACAGTGAGGCTAAAGTAGGGGCAGCATCGACCGATCTCCTGACAGATCCCGTGACCAATACGAAGAACTTGAGGGATATCTTTACTATTTCTATGATCAGAGAGGAACCGGTTGTGGATTCCACCACGCCTTACTTGGCAGTTGGAGAAAGGCCTTATTTCCAGTTTTGAATTGAATGATGAGCCAGAATTTGATTCCATAAAGTCTGTTGAGTCGGAATTAGATTTGAGTCAGTCTAGGGAGTCTAAGTCTAGAATTTTCGGGGGTGGCAACCCAGATGCCAAGGTCCTGTCTAGGTCCTCTTTGGCTTTCTCTTTTGAGTTTGTTGTAGCCAAAGAGCTAGAACTTATGAATGAGAATACTGCAGATTCCATTTACTTCTTTGTGTTGATTTATTACACTGACCAAGATTTTCAAAATTTTAATGAAAACGAAGACGAAGAAATTCCTCAGGCTTTGAAAAACTTGATTGATTGAGAGGAGGAGAGGTGTGCAAAGCCCTGCATAGATGAAATCATTGCAATTAATGTGGGCATTGAGAAGGATCCCGCTTAGTCCTGATCGGGTCCACGTTGTCTTCGGAGGAATGTGAGTGGTTAATCGCTTTAATAAAAGATTTCAAAGATTTTTTCACGTGATCCTACGAAGACATTCTTGGAATCGATCTTGAGATTGTACAACACCGGATCCCTCTTGACCCCGAGGCCCGACAGTCAAGCAGAAATTGTGCAGAATCCGTCCAGATTAGGCGTTGAAGATTAAAGAGGAATCACCAAGTAGATTGATGAGGGTTTCTTGATGGTGTCTGAGTTCCCGTCTTGGTTGGCCAATATCGTTCCAGTTCCAAAGAAGGATGGCAGAATCAGGGTTTACGTCGACTTCCAGGATCTGAACAGAGCTAGTCCAAAAGACAACATTCCATTGCCACACATTGATGAGTTGGTAGACTTTACCGCAGGCCATGTGTTGCTATCATTTATGGATGGGTTTTCTGGGTATAATCAGATTTTTGTGGCACTAGAGGACAGAGAGAAGACTGCATTCACCACACTGGGGGTACCTATTGCTACAAAGTTATGCCTTTTGGGTTGAAGAACGTTAGGGCTACATATCCGAGGGCTACAACCACAATCTTGCACGACATGATCCATAAAGAAGTTGAGGTGTATGTGGATGATATAATTGTAAAGTCTAAAGAGTGAGAAGGCCACTACACTGCATTGGAAAAATTCTTTAAACGGATCAGGGAGTACAGACTGAGGTTGAACCCACAAAAATGCACATTTGGGGTGATTGCAGGGAAAATGCTAGGATTTTTGATCACACACAGGGGAATTGAAGTAGATCCGTCTAAGATCAAGGCCATCTTAGAAATGCCAACATTAAGAACTGAAAAGGAGGTGCGTGACTTTCTGGGGAAAGTGCAATTCATAAGACAGTTTATCTCAAAATTAACCTTGACTTGTGAACTGTTTGGTCTCTTGAAAAAGGGGAAGAAGTTCCGATGGAATGATGGATGTCAGTTCACTTTTGAACAGGTCAAGCAGTACCTCCATAATCCACTTGTATTGTTGCCGCCAGAGCTAAGGAAGTCACTAATTATGCATTTGTTCGTGACAGATTTGACCATGGGGTGCATGCTAGCTCAAGAATCAAAAGCTAAAGTGGAGAAGGCCATCTATTATCTAAGCAATAAGATGCTAGATTACGAGACCCGCTATACTTCCCTGGAGAAAGCTTGCTTAGTGTTGGTTTAGGCAACTAGGAAGCTAAGACACTGCCTATTAGCTCACTTCGTAATTCTAGTTTCAAGATTAGATCTCATCAAATATCTCTTCGAGAAACCGGCACTTACGGGTAGGCTAGCTCGTTGGTTGCTTCTCCTCTCTGAGGTAAACCTCAAGTATGTCACTCGCAAGTCTGTTAAAGGGAGAGCGGTAGCAGAATTTCTAGAAGACCACCCAATAGAAGGAGATGAGGCAGTAGAGTATCTGTTCCTAGATGAGGAGATTCGACAAGTAGAAGAGGAAACATGGATAATGTACTTTGAGGAAGCCATTAATCAATACGGTTATGGGATAAGTGTGTTGCTCATAGCACCTGATGATTCCCATATACCCCTAAATTTCAAACTCTGGTTCAAAGTGTCCAACAATGAAGCAGAATACGAGGCATGTATTGCAGGTTTGGAAGTTGCCCTAGAACTAGGAGCAATAAGGTTGGACGTCATTGGAGACTCAAACCTGGTCATTTCTCAAGCCAATGGAGATTGGAGGGTCAACGAAGAGAAAATGAAGGTTTATCATCAGACCTTAGACATTCTAATTCCAAGGTTTGAAAAACTAACATTCACACATCTACTAAGAGAGAACAACCGGTTTGCTGATGCGCTGGCAACTCTATCCTCCATGGTAGACATACCACTCGGGGTTAAGATACGTCCGATCATCATTGAACAGAAGTATACACCTGCTTATGAGATGAAATCCGTAATAGATGAGGTTCAAGATAAGAACCCCTGATATTACAACATTTGAAACTTTCTAGGGAAGGATGCGTATCCACCAGGCGCAAATGCCAAGGATAAACGGCAAATACGACGTCTGGCCATCTAGTTCATCATCTACAGAAACAAGTTGTCTAAGAGAGGACATCTAGGAATGCATAAGCTCTGCGTCGAACAAGAAGAGTCGAAATGTCTCATGGAGGCCATCCATGGAGGAATGTGTGGAGCACACATGAACGGTGTGATGCTGGCCAAGAGGATCCTCAGGCAAGGTTATTATTGGTCAACTATGGAGAAGGATTGTATTAGCTTTGTGAGGCAATGCCACAAATGTCAAATCCATGCCAATCGCATGAACATCCCGCCGTCAAAACTATACAACATGACTTTGCCATGGTCTTTCTTAGTTTGGGGAATTGATGCCATTGGGGCAGTCTTGTAAAAGGGCTCAAACAGACATGAGTTTATTCTAGTGGCGATCGACTATTTTACCAAATGGGTGAAAGCTCAGTCATACTTTGTGTTGAAGGTGTTGCATGTGGCCAAATTCATCATGAACAACATCATCTGCAGGTAAGGGGTGCTAAACAAGATCATATCAAATAATGGCTCACACTTCAAGAAAGAGGGTGGATTTGCTAGAGATATACAACGTGGCTTTTCATAAGTCATTATCAACATATAGACTGTAGACCAACGGAGCTGCTGAAGCTGCAAACAAAAATGTTAAGAACATCCTACAGAATATAGTGGAGACCTATAAGGACTGGCTGGATAAATTGCCTTTTGTACTCTGGGGTTATAGAATGTCAATTCGAACATCTATGGGGGCCACCCCCTGCTCTCTATTGTATGGGTTAAAAGCTGTTTTGCTAATTGAGATTGAAGAATTGTTGTTGAGAATCATAGTTGAGTGTCAGATAACAGATGCAGATTGGCAGTAGAATACATTCAAAGAATTGATGTTGTTTGATGAAAGAAGGTTAAAAGCGTTATATCACATCAAAGGATATCAACGCAGAATTGCCAGGGCCTTCAACAAGAAAGTCAAATCCAGAAACCTCAAGGAAGGAGATATGGAGCTGAAAGACAACCGAGCTCCCATCCATGACCCTAGGGGCAAGTTCAGACCCAATTAGACTTGTCCTTACATCATCAAATCTATCTGGTCAGGAGGAGCGATTATCCTTATGGATTTAGATAGCTTGGAGTTCTCATAATCGATCAATATGGACAAGTTGAAAAAATACTATCCCTGAGAGGTTCAGTAGGCCGAAAACCTAAAAGGGCGACCTAGAAAAAAATTAGAGCATGAAAAATTAAAAATAAGAAAAATAGAGCTTGCAAGGTCGAAAACTCGAAAAGGCGGCTTTGGCAAAAGTTAGAACGCAAAAGGAGAGTGTTAATACTCGAGTGAACCCTAACCGAACTACTTAAGGCTTGATTCCCATCTTTGGGATATGTAGGCAACTTCATCCTGAAGTTCAGCCATAACCATCTCCAAATCCAATGTCTTATCCATTTTGTTTGATCGGTCCATATTTTTCCATCATTTGTTAGCTTGGTTGTGTTACCTCCATTTGGTAGAAGGGCCAGTTACAAGATAAAGCAGTGATGGTAAATGCAGTTATGATCTTTTGATTTGGGGTTGTACATCTTAAGAACTGATTCCATGTGTATCAGGCAGTGACCATTTCTAAAAATTGTTTTGAAAAGTTTTAATGAGGTTAGTTTTCTTAAAATTTTACCTTTTACAACAACATACCATTTTAGTCCAAAAAGGGAAATTTTCAGTACTCAAAACTTTAATTCCATGACTTCAACACAAGTACATTCTCTAACTCTCTAATTAAATCAAAGTTACTTTTTGTAGACACCCCATTTTTGCCCAACCTTAAGACTCAGACGTCACCGTTTGTGCACTCGATGATTGTGCATGTTTGTGCTAGTTTTGAGTGCTCGAAGGTCTTGGCCGAGAGCCTTGTCTTTGAGCCTCTAAACCTTCTGTGTTTTGGCCTTGTTGTTAGGCCAAACCTTGGTGCCTCTTGGATGAAGGAGAGTGAGGCCCTGCCGGCCACTTTTGGCATTTGCCAGCCACTTTTTATCCTTGCTAGGCAGTTGGGGTGGTCGGTCAGCGAGTTTAAGTGGCCGGTTGGCCCCTTGAACTGGCTGGCAGCCATTTTTCTCCTTTTTCTAATATTTTCAGATATTTTGAGCCAGCTGTTGAGGGTTGAAGCTATCCTGTATGGAGGGATGGAGACAAGCTTTAAGCTAGTCAAGCAAGCTTTTGCTTGCATTGCCTATATAAGGGGAGGTCCCTCCCCCTTGTTTGCGGTTCAGAAATTTTGGAAGCAAATTTTGACTCTCTCTCATGAATTCTCTCTCTCTCTCTCTCTCTCTCTCTCTATATATATATATATATATATATTATGCTCTATAGTGCTTGAAAGTGAGTGTTCTTGACATATTTGCACACAACCCTCTTAGCCAAACATCTTGACCTTGGAGCTGAGATTCCTTAAGACTTGTTTGGGCCTCCTAAAGCTGGTTTTTGGCTCAGAAGTTGTCCTTTTGCTACTGTGCTTCAAGGATTAATCGTTCTGAATCAATTTTTAATAAAACTTGCCATATGGTTCTAAAAATTCCAAATAACATATTGATGTGATCAATTTCGGTTTCGGGTGCCGATAAGGCCTTCAATTTACATATTAAAGTGGAAATTCCAAACAGATATTTCTATAAGTAACAGATAGAAGGCCAAATATCATGTAATTTGCATATTAATCCCATAATTCATTTTATTCACTCATTAACACCCTTAATTACCGATTAGTGGCTAATTGTGGATCGGGGTTATTACAGTCTCCCCACCTTAAAAAGTTTGGTCCTCCAAACTCAAGCTATCACAGGACACTTCGGGAACCTCCACGTGAGGCACAATGGTTGGCTGACAACATAACACAGATTCAGACAAAAGCTTTCAGGCTCGATCTCTGGAATGCCCACCTATACATATATATACACACAATGAGCTAAAGCACAGTGAATAACATTAAGGTAAAGAGGTTAGTGAACGAAATCCCAATATATCATAAGTAGAAAACAGACCAGAGCATAATCATTCTCATATCAGAACATAATAATGGTACATCCCATAGAACATATCACAGAACGTCTTCCGACTAGAGTAATCGATTCCGGATACCAATTAAACACATATCACCACAATGAAGTGGCTAACGAGATCTCGTAATTATTTGTATGTCATGGACCGCATTTTCATGCCGTCCCCCATGACTTGGGACTATCTATGGATGCCATAATAGATTTCAAACTTCGGATGTTCGTTCACGTAAACAGATATCATTTCAGAAATCATAGCTTATCACATTTCATTTGGAACATAATTCGTATCAACATATCTTTACAGAAATGTTACTCACAGTGGTTCTAGTAAGCGGTTAATCAGTCCTCGAGTCTTAACCTACCACCACAAAATACATAACACAAGCACATCTTATCATTACACATTTAAGTGGCCATTAAGGCTTAGCTTTCATTACATTGGTCCTTATTCTTTCTTACCACATTGTCTAACACACACACACTTGCAATTCCTTGACTTAGTACATTCATTCCTTAGTGTGTTTTTAATCCATAACCTCATTAATATGGCTTAATTAAGGCTTAGGAATGCCTAAGATGCAATGAGGATGCCAAAACATGCCTTGGAACACTTAGGCAAAATTTCTGAAAATAAGGTCCACGCTCGAGCGTAGCTTTCCTTGCTCGAGCGGACATGCAAAATGTGAATTGTCGCTCGAGCGCACATTCCTTCGCTCAAGCGATCTGTAAAAGACATGAAATTTCTGGGAGCTTGCAATTCATGCTCGAGCGGACTTTTGGTCGCTCGAGCAGAGTGCATGCACTCAGATTAGTCGCTCGAGCGTGAACTCCCACGCTCGAGCGTAGATGCATATTCTGAAATTTCCAGATTGCACCTTCAAGCTCAAAACTCGAATTCCAACTTTCAAAACACATCTCTTGGGCTCCAAAACTTGAGATAACATAGTAAACTTGTAAAACATGATGGATTAAGGATTATTTCATAAAATTATGGCCCAAGAGTTTGCCAAAAGTTCACAATTTCAACTTAAAACATGATGAATGTTCATAAACACAACATGCATGGGTTTTCTTGGTCTTGAGTTTCCCAAAACATGATCAAACACCACAAAACAACTTGAAACTTGATGATTTCCCTAAATGAAGATGAATTTCAAACATGCAAGAGAGGATTCATGAAAATCATGCTCAATTTGTAAGAAAATGTACATGCATGCATGAATTGCCACTCAAATCTTCCTTCTAAGCTCAATACACACCCTTAAACACATAATCTTCATGTTGATAACTTAGATTCATAATTTAGGGGTTGAATTCATACCTATAGTCTTGAATTAATC
>NW_021027302.1:115180-168307 GCF_004153795.1 Camellia sinensis | reverse complement strand
TAAATGGATAACCAATAAACCTTAAGCATGGAAAGACATCACTAAGAACTTCATGGAACTAAGCCAACTTACACAAGGATCATGGCCTAATCATGAGATGGACTCCTAAGCAAAATAGAGTAATACAAAGCAAGTATTACAAGCATGCAAGGAGGCATAAATCCGGCCAAAAACAGAGGTTGCATATGACCTAAAATACCCAAAAAAAATCTGAAATGAGGCCAAGGATCATCAAGCACACATGCTATCCTTTTGAGCCCAAAAAGCAAGGGAACAAAACCATAAAGGGAGAGGGGTGTCCCTCCCCTATGCAAGACTTCAAACCAACTTTTTTTGACACTAAAATACACTGATTTTTGGTGATCAAAAGATCAAGAGGCTGAAGTGCACAAAACCTTATCAAAATGGCACCAAAATAGGCTAAACAAGGCCTATGAGGGTGAGTTTGCAATCTAACCACAAAGTGACCTTAATGAAAGTGCTAGAGCAGGAAAATACAAGCCCTTTTTGTGTTATACACAAGAGCTAAAACAGCAAGCAAGATAGGTAGAAAACTATTGCAAGTTTGGGGAATATAAATCGAGATGCTCACCCTTGAAGAACCTTTGAAGAACAAATGGTCTAGCCTCCTTCTTTGGATCAAAACCAGTCCGAAACTCAAGAAACAACTCCTCCAAGTCCCTCAATCTCGGAGTAAGGTGTAATGGTGTGTGTAATGGTGCAAAAGTAAGGTAAAAACCACCTTTTGAGCTAAAAAACACACACAAAGGAGGAGAGAGGGGGAGGCATAGAGATAATATGTATCTATATCTTAGAGGTCTGGTTTTTGGTTGCAAGAAGCTAACCTAGATCAAAGAGGAAGACCCACCTCTTATAAGGCTCCCTCTTGCAAAGCTTATTCACCAAGCTTGGCTAGAGGGAAATCCCTCCATACACGTGTATGGAGGGGAAAGGAGTTGGTGCCAGCTATCACAGCTGGCACAAAATATCTCCATAAAGTGGAGGAACAGTGGTCGGCTGCCCAAAAATGTTATTTCGGCAAAAAACAGTGCCGACCGGCAATAAAGTGTGCCGACCGGCAAACAAAAGTGCCGATGGAAGAAAAAGACCATCCGGTGGCCTCCAGCCACTGCCGGTGGTGTGTGGGGATGCCTCATAAGGCATTCCCTGCCCTTTCAAGGCAAAACACAAGTGTTCGGTGCAAAACCAGACACTAAACGGTCAAGTTCGGAGATCCTGAGGCAAGGCACGCGAGCCGAGGCCTCCGGGAACTCCAAACGAACACAAACAGGGTAGATCACCGTGTGTTCAAACGGTGACGTCCAAGTCTTGAGGACGGTCAAAAATGGGGTGTCTACAATGTAGTGTAGTCGCACTCTCATATATTTCACTTCTTTATAGCTTTTGAGGGTTGCATATTATGCCTTGCTTATAGGCCAACATGTGTGTATGTTCTTCTAGTATTTTGAGCTTCCATTTCAGCATGTTTAGGCCATTATTTTGGCATGATTGAGCTCTGCCCAGGGTTGGTTTGGACATTTGTGCTATGTATTGCATGCCTCTTGTGTATTGCTCTTTACTAGCTTTGATGTTTTTGGTCCTCAACATGCCATGTTTGCATTGCTTGCATGCTTTAAGGTCTTTAGCATGCCATTTCAGCACTAAACATCTGCCACCACCCTCAGTTCTTCATTCTTCCATTTCATTTGAGGGTTGTTTGGCCTTGAGATTATGTTTGAGCTTGGGATTGAGACTTATGCTTAAATGGCTTTAATCCTCTTTTGAGGGTTCCTCCTAGTCAAAGGCATGGTCTCTTCTATGCCTTAAACCATTCTTTTGGTTGACCTCCTCTCCTTAGAGGACTTGCATATTGGACTTAACCAATTAAAGAATGGATTGGTAATGTAAAATGTGTAAACAAGAATTGAGTCATCTAAAACATGCCAAGATAACATATGTGTGTTGCATTGCATGTGTTTGGATCGGACGTTAATCCGAACACAAGAAATATGGGACATTTCATACTTGAAGTGATGAAACGTGTCATGTTTCTTGGTCGCTAACACCATTGATCAAGCGTGATAGGGTGGAGGCTCTTTGTGTGTTGTTTGTGCATTCATAAACATGGTATAAGCTTGGTTCTTGGCCACCATGCATTGAAAATGCTTGGTTGGTGGCTTGAGAGCCGAGTGCCACGCTCTTTTGAGCTTGAGACATGATTGGGAGAGTGGTAGTGCCTACATTGTCTTGCAAATACATTGTTGTGCCTCTATTGTTCTCTGTTGCAGCAAAACCAGAAGCCTGGAGAAGCAACTAGCCGACTAGCCAGTTTTACTAGCCGACTGGCCAGTTTTAGTGGCTGGCAGCCACTTTTTCTGAGTCCGGATCCTTTCCAGCCATACCCTCCAACCTTTCCTCCTGTCAAGGCCCAAGATTTAGCACATCACCAGGGCCAAAACCTGCGGCTCAGATCAAGTTTGGTTTAAAAAAAAAAAAGAAAAAAAAATATATTTTTGATTCAACACAGCAGTAGAACTTCTCTCCCTTTCACTTTTTCTCTCCTCCCTCTTCGAAGCTCAGATCAAGTTTGGTTTTAAAAAAATATAAAAAATTGAATTGTTTTTGATTCATCACAGTAGCAGAACTTCTCTCCCTTTCACTTTTTCTCTCCTCTCTCTTCGAAGCTCAGATCAAGTTTGGTTTTTAAAAAAAAAAATTTTGAATTTTTTTTTTCATTAAATACAGTAGCAGAATCCTCCAACATTCAACTATATCCAATTTCATGAATAAAAAAACCATTTCAGACTATAAAGGGAGCAAATTTCAGACTACAAAGTGAGCCAATTTAATGAATAAAAAAACCATTTCAGACCAAATTTCATAGTTTTTGGTTTGCCTGGTGTCACTCTCTTCTCTGGGAGCAACTCTTACCAAATGATCTTGTAGAACCACATTATAGATTAGACTATATATATAAATGTGTGTGTGTGTGTATATATATGACATGGGAGCAACTCTTAGACAGAGGGAGAGAGGCTCAAATCGTGGCTCAAATCTTCGGAGTAAGACAAAGGGAGAGAGGGAGAGACCCGTTGATGTTCGCCGCTAATCGTCGTTAACCAGAGCTTTGAACCGATCGTCGTTCACCAGAGCTTCAAAGAGGGAGGGGGGAAAAAGTGAAAGGGAGAGAAGTTCTACTGCTGTGTTGAATAAAAAACAATTCAATTTTTTTTTTTAAACCAAACTTGATCTGAGCCGCGGGTTTTGGCCCTAGTGACGTGGCCAAATCTTGGCCCTTGACAGGAGAAAAGGCTGAAGGGTATGGCTGGAGAGGATCCGGACTCACTTTTTCTGGCTGGTAGCCCACCAGCAGATTCCTGTTTTAAAGTAAAGGTAATCTGGAGGTTGGCACAATTTTCAGAGATCAAGGCAAGTGCAAACAGAGGCAATTGACAGCATGGTAATGGATTTCCGAGCGAACGCCAACCGAGCATGCATCTTCAACCTCTTGGAACAGAGCTGAGGCCATTATAGATTAGACTATATATATAAATGTGTGTGTGTGTGTGTGTGTGTGTGTATGTGACATGGGAGCAACTCTTAGACAGAGGGAGAGAGGCTCAAATCTTCGGAGTAAGACAAAGGGAGAGAGGGAGGGACCCGTTGATGTTCGCCGCTAATAGTCGTTAACCAGAGCTTCAAACCCATCGTCGTTCACCAGAGCTTCAAAGAGGGAGGGGGGAAAAAGTGAAAGGGAGAGAAGTTCTACTGCTGTGTTGAATTAAAAACAATTCAAATTTTTTTTTTTTAAACCAAACTTGATCTGAGCCGCGGGTTTTGGCCCTAGTGACGTGGCCAAATCTTGGCCCTTGACAGGAGAAAAGGCTGAAGGGTATGGCTGGAGAGGATCCGGACTCACTTTTTCTGGCTGGTAGCCCACCAGCAGATTCCTGTTTTAAAGTAAAGGTAATCTGGAGGTTGGCACAATTTTCAGAGATCAAGGCAAGTGCAAACAGAGGCAATTGACAGCATGGTAATGGATTTCCGAGCGAACGCCAACCGAGCATGCATCTTCAACCTCTTGGAACAGAGCTGAGGCGGTGTACTTTGTAATTAGCTTTACTTGTTAGTTAGCTTAAATTTGTAGTTTAACTAATTAGTTTGTTAATTAATTAAGTGTTGTAATAATTAGTAAGTAGTTTACTAGTTATTCGTTTTGTTGTGTAATAATTAGTTTAATTAGCTTAAATTAGATTAGTTAAGTAGCTTAGCTTAGCATAGCTAGTTAGCTTATTATTTTGACCTTCTGTCGAGAGGGCAAATGTTGTAATAAGTGTGCGTGTGTGTGTGAATGTCTTCCAACCCCATGTCTTTCTCCTTTTTACTTAACTGCTTTCTATGGTTAGTTTAGGGTCATTTTCAATTAGCACACCTTATGCTTGCATGTTTGCATCATTCATTTCTCTTCCATGCACCGGACTCGGTGCATCCTTCAAACTGCATTGACTTTCAATACCTATTTGAATACGTGCATCAAAATGTTGCATTTCATATGCCATATTAGGTAGCCGAGCCTATTTAGTTGCATTTTTGCATATGTTGCATTAGGCATTTCACATAGTTAGATTCTTGCTTTGATTTCTAACTAGTTCTTTGTTTTGGCTTGGAGTACACTTTAAGTGTTTACGCTTTAGCATACTTGCGTGTGTGTGAGTGTTGCCATGATAGCATGCTTGCCATAAGGCTATTTGCTTAAATGCTAAACTGCATGAATGCCTGTGGATAAAGGCTTCATTATTTGAATTGGAACAATTAATCAAAATGTGAGTTTTAAGCCCACTTGGAGTGGCAAATCATCATGTTTTAAGCCCACCTTGTTTGGTGGCAAATCCGCATTTCTAAGTCCACTTGAGGGTGGCAAATTCAAACCATTTTCGAAAACAAACATTGAATTGTTTTGTTCCAGTTTAGGCGATCTAGTCTATACTTGTATGCTGTGCGCATCACATAGTAAGTTAGCTAAATAACCGGAATAAGAACATGTGTTTTCAAAACAACATATCATGCTTAGTAGAGACCGATCCTTTGATTGGGCAAGCGGGGGTGCTCATTTCAGGACCTTCCCCACTCGTACCCAAGTTCCCGAGCTGAGGCAACTTTGGTGATGACAGACACGTGGCCTTAGGCACGAGTCAGGGTTTCCTAAATTTCCCAAAATAAAATATTTAGGTGGCGACTCTGTAATCTGGCAAAGCAGTCCATGTTTGGCACTTCTTGATTAAAATCGATTTTCCAAAACGATTTACCGGATTTGGTCTCTTTGGTGATTTATCAGTTTTACATTGCACTTTGTGAGACTAGATACAGAACCGTGACAGGAGTCCGAACTGTAAGTAGCATGAACCAATTCGTGCCCTCTCCGAAAAAGGGGGCGTGCGGAGGAAGTTCGGGCGGTCTACACTTTTACATCATAAAACTTGAAAAGAAAAGTCAAAGCAATAAACTAGGGGCATAGATAAGTCAGGTGGTCCTATATTTTCTACTCAAGCTTGTGGAAGTCTCTGGCGCCAAGGTTGGCTCAACATGTGCCTCATCCTCGATCCAAGCCAAGCATTCGCCAGAAAAGGTGTAACTAAAGCTAGCGGCAGGAATCAGAAGCTCTCTCGTCCTCCAACCAGTGAGGTACCAGGCCAAGTGCGAAGCACGAATGGGAAATGGAGCTGGGTACTCCACCCCTTCCTTGGGACAGGTCTGATCGTGTCCAAACTGGCATCTGAACCTAAATGGAAAATAGAACACGCAATGCGTGAGGCCAATCAACTTAATACCCGGCTGTCGGGACATGCTGCAGCCCATCTCAACCAAATTAAGCCGGGGCAAAGCCAAGTGATGTCAGCCACGGATCTGCTGCACATCCAGTCCCACCATAATCCTTTTGAAGGAAAGTCCATTAGCCGTTGGTGAAAGAAGTAGGCTCTGGCCGAATACTCCGGACAAGGGTTCACCACATTTAGCTTATCCATCAACCACACCTGGGAAGGGATGAATAATAAGAGAGATTAAAGAATAGAGAGATGTACATTGAGAGAAAAGTATGGAAAGGGCTTTGAGAGGAAAAATAGAGAGTGAGTGCCAAGTGATGTGAGAAATCATGAAGAAGAAAGGGTGGGAAACAATACATGGAGAAGTAGCGGACTCCTTGTAAACCGAGTAGTCTTTTGCCAATGAAAAGCATCCAAACCCGTCAAAGTCTTGGCCAATGCCAAACCTATGCAGCTCTTATCTTCCTTGAGGCATTGGGTCACTTCAATTAAAGTAATGCTGGCGCCGCCGTAACTAGGGGCAAGAAAGAAGTGTGCAAGAAAACATAAACAGAAGGCATGTTGATGATAACCTCGCTAGAGAAGGTCACTTCAGTCTCCAATGCCAAAAAATTGATGAATCAAGCCAGGTATATCCAACTCCCCGTCATAAGACAAGGACTGAGTCTCATGTAAAGTAAGCCCACATATCCATTCAAGAGCCCGTGCATAGACAAAATGGGGTTGAGGCATAATCTCCTCATCGCATTGGGACTCCATTAAAGCTTGAAACTCTTCAAGGGTTGGGCATGTCTCTTGTGCTTCTAAACGAAATACATGTGTAAGCGGGTTCCAGTATCAAACTGCGACATGAAGGAACGAAAAACAAATCAAAGTACGGCTCAATGGAAAAAGCACATTTATGCCAAAATCGTGGAAATTTACCTTTTCCGTGCCATCTAAAGTGACTATCCAATCCATCTAAAGTGACTATCCAATCCTTGAGCCTCTCAGCAAGAAATATCTCCACAATTAGAGAAAACAACAACAAAGATGATATTATGTCGAAGAAACAGTAGAAGAAGACCTTTATAGAGGATAAGGTTGTATGAGTGGCTGACAGCTATTGCCAGCTGTCCAGCCACATGCCTTGGCTAGCCGGCCGGTCATTTTTCCTGGTCGGCCATCCATTCAAGTGGCCGGCCGACCATATATGTTGGCCAAGCAATTGGTAGCAGTGTTATGTTTGGCCCCTCTTTGCTTTGAGGTCTTTTTTTGAGTCTTTTGTTTCTAACAAGTGTAAATAGTTGTGTTTAGGTTGTTTTTGCTTTGTTTTTCATTTATTGAGTTGTATTTTGCATTTTGGATCAGTTGTCGGCTTAATATCTAGTTACGAACATTGTTCAAATACAAGCATTTTCAGTCTCAAATTCAAAGCACAATCAATTTTATGCAAGTGTGGTGCCATTCTCGAGATGCAAAATAAAACTCCTTTTATAAAACTACAGGGTTTTACCCTGATCATAGTTTCTACAAAAGAGGGAATACAAGTGTTTTAAAACAAAAGTACAGACCTATCTGAAGCTATACAAAGTTCTAAACTACTAAAGAAAAAATAATGAAAAAGAAAGTACAAAAGTCAATATCGATCATATTAGGCTCGAGAGGCCCTCTTCATCCTCTTCCGTAGAGGGTACTCAAGGGCACTATTACTATCAGCACCGCTATCATCAAAAGAATAAGACTTCCAGTTGCCGTCATCCTCTTCACTCTTGGACCCAGAGCCAGTCTAGGCCTCCTCTCCACTCCCTAACTCCGAGCTAGCATCATCATCCTTGCTCTCGGACTCGTAGTGCCTGCTGGCTGTCTCCTCGGTGCCGTTAATCTCATCATCATCCCCACTTAAAACTGGCTTTGAGGAGGATGAAGTCTCCTCTGCCTGAGACTCTCTGCTTCGAGTCTAGGCACCCCTACCTCTGCCCCGACCTTAACTTTCATCCCTGCTATGTGCTGGGGCCAATCTGCCTCTTCCCTCCACCATTGGAGGAGGTGCCGTTGGCACCGCCGATGCTGCTGGCACAGGTGGAGGCTGAAAATAAGAAATAAGAAATCAGTACAGAACATTGTAGAATCAATATAAAACAGTGTAGAATTAGTACAGAGTAGTACAGAGTGTCAGAACAGTATCAGTGCAGAATCAGCATGAATATGGCAAATTAGTATAGTGGGGTGCAGAACAACATGAATATAGAAAAAGAGAATTAGTGCAAGTCTGAGGAATAAGAAAGGTAAAATACTTAATAATCGTGGAGGGCAAGCAATGTCTCCCTCCTCTACACCATCTGGACTAGAGAGGCAACCAATATAAGAAAGTCATCCACATACTTCAATGGTACCTGCAAATGAGTTTGAACATCAGTATACAGAAAAGGGGAATGTGATATATAAACTGTGAGGCAAAGTACATACCTGCTGCACGTCAGGGTCCCTGATGTACCCATGCTCCCCTTCCGGCGGATCGACCAGAATCTGATAGGCCGTCCCACTCGGCCGCCAACATGGGATCGCAGTCAGGATCACCGGCAGACTGGCTACATGAGCAACAGCAGGAGCAAGCCCTCCAACACTAAGTTTGCTAGCATGAGCAGCATCTTTAATGTCTCCTACGCGAGCTCTGGTCATGGGTGGCATCAGATAAGTCTTGATGAAGGCTGCATAGTCTCCGATTCCTCGAAAGATATCGATATCCTGCCCCGCCATGTATTGTACGATGGCCTCAATTGGGAGACCATTGGCTGTCCTCATGGATGGTAGAGGTGGAGGTGGAGCAGGAATAACAGGGGCAGGTAGTCCTTGGGTTTGGCACATGAACCTCTCCTTGAGATACCAGGACCGACAAAAGGGCTCTCTAGTAGGATCCACATCCAAGAGGTGTCCCACGACTCTGTGTAGTCATCTCTCGTCCCGGCCGGCATTGCTGTCCATGGTTGCCACGTGATTTGCAAATAAAGAATTCACAGTTGTTAGTTGTCATCAGTTGTCAAAGAGTGGATCAAAGTAGTGTAACGCAATGGAATGGGTATGAGTTTTAGGTTACCTCACGCGTCGTTACTACGTCAAAGAATCGGCAGTAATAAGCAAAGGTGGCATTGTCGCGGTGCCTGGGGTGACACCAACCTTCATACCACTGGGAGTAAGGCACAACCGCCTTTACCTCATCCCTCCAAACCAGGGCAAGGGCAGGGAAATATGCGTATACCCATAGCTGTAAGAAGAGATTAGTTTGTGTGAGTCAACATGTATGAACATAGATGAAGATAGAAAGTGCAAAGTAGAAATCACAAAGTAGAAACAGAGATAAAGACAGAAAGTGCAAAGCAAAAGCATAAGGAACAAACAGGAAGTGTCGTGTGTACTTCCCAGTCTCTCCAGTAGCTTCCAACCATGTTCCCCTTTTTTTGGGAACCGGAGCTCATGTAGCCATATAGGGTGGCGAGGCTAGCACCACCTCAATCGTAGAACCGGAATCGGGGCAATACCACTAGGGTGCTCAGCACGTATAGGCCTACAATATTCCACCTGTTCACAAACAAGGTGGTACCAAGGAGATTTATCAAGAAGCCTCTGGTGTACTACTCAATCTCCTTCTGTGTCTCTGGATGGCTCCTATCGAAGTGATCGTAAAACCAGCTGTATTTGACTATAGCTAGCCTGTCCAGAGGAGGGTGTGCACCGAGCAAGTGAATCCAAGTAGCCTTCCATTGGCCCATGTCAATGTTGAAAGAAATCAGATCAACCCTACTCTTAAGCCAGTGATCATTGAGAAGTCGTAGGGATTCATCGTCATCTTCTCAATGGAGGAGAAGTGGAAGGAGTTGGTGGTGTCCCACTACCTCTTCACCAAGTTATCGAGCAAGGCCCGGCTGACCATTAATTGCGCGAGCCCTGAACAGAATATGCTGAAGCTCACCTCATCGACTAGCTTCTGAACTCGAGCAGGGAGCTCCTAGTACCACTCTTTGGCTGTCACCGCCCCGTAGCCTCTCCAGGAGAGAGCATCACCCTATCTTGAAAAAAGAGAATATGACAGATACATAATAGAAGGAAATGCTCTAATCAAAAGGTAGAACAAGCAGAGTGAATAAAAGAAAAGGTTCTTACCTCAGCAGCGTCATGAGAAAGGTGAAAGTCACACTCCCTCAACAAAAAGTCCTTAGGTGCACCGAGGGCAAAGTCCTCAAACTGCAACATGCCACCGAGGGCCATCGCTTGTGTCTGAGGGTGATAAGTGGCAGGGCTGAATGGCCTCACCCTCAGTGGTAGTGACTCAGGCCTAGGCCCTAGAGGGTAGATCTCCTCCGCCTCAATGTTGGTGTCGGTGTCCTCTGCCGGCCTGTCAGCCTCGCCAATTATGGGCTCCTCAACCTCGACAGCAGGTGGAAGTATCAGTACCTCAGAAGGGGTACCATCATGAGGAATTCCATCCGCCATGTGGAATATAGCAGTGGTGAGTGAAAATGAGAGAAAAATGAGGAAAATATGTGAAAAACCTAAAAAGTCAAACCCTAGGAGAGAGAAAAAGAGGAAAAAAAGTCAAAACTCGGGAAAAAAGTGAAAAAACTAAGAAAAACACGAGAGAAATGAGCCTAAAGCAATGAAAAATTGAAAAACTCAACAAAAACAAAATCCAATCAATTAAAAGTGAAGAGGGCCAAGTTGGTTTTGCGGAAAAAAAAAGTCGCGTGAGACGTTAGGCAATATGCATGGGGTGAAAATCTAGAGAGAGAGAGAGCCTAGAGAGGGAAAGGGATGATTTTCGGATGCCAAGGTATGAATAAATGAAGCCAAAAAGATGTTTAAAGAGTTTTAGGTGTAAAAACTCAAAACTGCCCCCGTATAACAATCGGGTGGCTAGCTGGCTAGTTGTGGTGCTGGCCGTCCCCTTTTTGTGGCCGGCCAACTCCTTAGTTAGTCCAAGACTGGTTTTTGCTGAGGCCTTGCCTGTTCTGTGCATGGGGAGTCTTGTATGCAGCCTAAAGTGAAAAATTGAAGAAATTGGGTTTGTTTCTATTACAGAAAATTTGAAATATGGTTCTGGATATGCCGTTTCAAGTCCTGTCATTTCTCTGAAGTAGGAAGTGCTCCGATCTCAAGCTTCAGCAAGTTTTATCCTTTTTTTTTGAGCATTTGAGAACCTCTGTGCTGTAAGTTGAAGATCTTTATGAGGTGTTTTAATACCACTTTGTTTATCTTTTCAAACATGTTGCCTATTATATTGCATGGAACACGCATCGTATTGTATTTCGCATCAATTATATCGTATTATGTTGCATTCATGTGCATTGTGTTTTTTTATTTGTTGTGTTCACCCTTGTTACACGAGTGTGATTTGGCTTGTATGCGAGGCATAGTTCGGCTTGTACCTTTTGTCTCACCTCCTCTCTACGTGAAACGTAGTTTGGCACCAGTTTTGTTCTTCAGTTAAAACTTTTTATCTCTCAGTATGAAATACAAAGAGATACGCCTATTGGGTACACCACCCTCCCGTCCTTTCGCGTGAAACGCGTTATGTCACTTTTCTTGGTTAAAACCTTTCCTCTCTTTGTATGAAATATAGAGAGATACGCCTGTTAGTTACACCACTCTATCTTTGGTTAAAACCTTCCCACTCTCTGTATGAAATATAGTGAGATACACCTGTTGGTTACACTACCCTCCCGTCCTTTTGCGTGAAAAGCGTTAGGATGTCGCCTTCCTTGGTTACAACCTTCCGTCATACGCCTGTTCGTTGCACCATTTTCCTCATTACACATGAAACGTATTTGGAATTGTTATTTTCTTACTCCTTTCCGTATGAGGCACAATTAGGTTTATTTTGATTCAACCTTGAGGTTTTTCATTCGTATACTGTCATCTTGATTATTGCTTATCGCATTGTCTTGCATGATCATGGATTTTCAAAAAAACCGGCCTCACGTAGCATGTAAGTCCAACTTTTCAACTGTATTCTTTGCGCATGTCATTTGCATCTTGCTTATGAACTACGCCAGTTTGATCCCTTGTAAAGGGATATACGTAGGCAACTTTCAAGTTCAACTAATTGCATTTACATTTTGATTTTTTGCCCAAGTCTTGCGGCCTTGTCAAAATGGGTCGTCTTCGGGCTTTGACATTCACTCACGTCATTTTATGACTTCATGCTCTGTCAAAGAGGGGCAACTATAGACACCCCATTTTTGACCGCCCTTAAGACTTGGGCACCTCATGGTGAACACTCAATGATGAATTAGTACGCTGTGCAAAGCCATTCAATTTCTTCAGCAAAGAGCTTTGGTTTTGAGTTTCAGAGCCTTAAACCTTGCATCTCCTTTGGAGCTAAACCTAATTTTTTCTAGCTTGACTACTCAGAGGCCTGCTGGCCAACAGGTGGCCGGCAGGCCAATTGTTAGTGGTCGGCCGTCCTCCTACAAGGCCGGCCAACAATGTTTCCCGACTGGTAGATATTTTGCTGCCAGCTATCCCTCCATGGTCATGCATTGCACCAGCTAGCTCAATACAGATATTTTCGACTGAGGAACCTGTTTTTCTATAAATACTTGACCATCCCTTATGGTTTTAGGTTAGAAAAATTCTCCAAGTACCCAAATCTTGTTGAGCACTCTCCCCCTCTATCTTGCAATACACATACACTATACATACACTTCTTAAACCAATATTTTGAGGCTCCTTGCTGAGATTATTGAGCTAAAATTTCAGCCCATTGAGAGTGAGGACCTTGTGGTTTGTGAACAAAAGAATGTATTCTCTTCAAAGGTATAATTCTTGCCATCTTTTGCCTACTCTTCTGTGACACCCCTGTTCTATATTATGCTAATTGGTCCCAAATGTCAATGTGATTATGTGTTTTGATATGATTTTGTGTGCCATTATGCGAATATATATATATATATATATATATGATTTTGAAGTTTTATCTGTTCATCGTAGGAATATCTGTTTGAATAACCTGCTTTGGAAATTAAATTGAGGGCCTTATCGGCCACAGAACCCGAAATTGATTACGCCATTGTGATTGGCATAATTTTTAGAGCCTACGGTGGAATTTAATTGAAAAATTGATTTGGACCAGATTAAGTTGATTAAATTGGTAAATTGGTGCCCAATTATTTACTATTATTATCATGAGTTAGTGGGAATTGGTGGGTAAGGTCACTACACTTCCCTATGTATTCATTTTGGCTGATCAAACCTTGAAAAAAGGAGGAGAGTCGGCTGTAGAGAGGGAGAGAGAGGAGAATTGTGCAAATTGTAGCTTAAAGCTTGGGAACCTTGAAGATAATCGAAGAATTGTTATAGTTTGTGTGAATCAAAGCTTCTAGGTGAGTAATTCTTGGATTATAGTTTGTAATTTTGTGTGTTCAAGCTAATTGGGTGATCAAAAGTAAGATTGAAATGAAATTGGGTTGGTTTTGTTAGATTAAAGCTTGATATATACGTGCATGTGAGGAAATGTTTTGAAATAGCACGTATAAGCTTAAAATGCATGATTCAGGTAGAGTTTTGGTTGAGACTCATGTCTTGATCACCATTTGTGTTGTCTAAGTTTAGAATGTGGCAATTCATCACATGCATGTACAATTTATGAAGATATGAACTTGAATGTATGAATTTGTTGTGTTATAATGAGTTTGATGGGAGATTGGGACATGCATGTGAATTATTTGTGAATTGAGCTCCATTGGGTTGTGATTTGGGGTTTACATCATGTTAGTATAATTATATTTGAGATTTGAGTCATTGCATGCAAGATATGTTGGTTGGAAACCGAATTTGAGCTCAAGAACACATTCTAGGTTTTCCAGAATTTTGAGGCCTGCTCGAGCAGGAGAAACTACGCTCGAGCGTAAATTTCGTGCTCCCAGCACTTTTTGCAGAGTTGGCTGTTCGCTCGAGCGGGATATTTCACGCTCGAGCGGGGATCTTTTGTAGACGAGCCTTCCGCTCGAGCTCCCCATTCGCGCTCGAGCGTAATTTTGAGGTAACCAGTACTTTTGCAGGCCTCTTGGGTCCGCTCGAGCGGGGACCCTGTTTTCTGAAATTTCGTTCATGCGTGCTGTGTTTCGTTTTCCGTTCTCTTTAACTTGTAAACACTCTTAGGTATGTGTTAAACATCGTAAATGAGTTAATGAGATAGGAATAAAGCCTAAAGAGGAATATGTGAATTAAAGAACGGATTGAACTGTTAGTGACCCTCTTGTGTTCATGCAATGTGTAGGGTCAAGCTCCATGGCAAATCCGCAAGCCGATCACTGTGAGTAATATCAACATTTGAAAGCTTGTCAATGTCCAATTGTTTATTCCCTTATAAACTTTATGAGTTGTTAATTGGGATTGTGGACAAAAGTCTGACAGGAATGAATGAATGGACCAAAGGTCGTTTTGATAGGAATGAATGGACCGAAGGTCGTTTTGATGTAAATGAATGGACCAAAGGTCGTTTCGATATAAATGAACAGACCGAAGGTCGTTTTGACCTATATGAATGGACCGAAGGTTGTTCTGACATGAATGAGTGGGCCGAAGGCCGTTTTGACGTAAATGAATGGGCTAAAGGCCATTTTGACAGAAATGAATGGGCCGAAGGCCATTTTGATAGAAATGAATGGGCCGAAGGCCGTTTTGACATAAATGGATGGGCTGAAGGCCGTTTTGACATAAATGAATGGGCCGAAGGCCATTTTGACAGGAATGGAAACTTGAATGGGCCAAAGGCCAGTATGTTGGAACTACAGTCACTTGATCTAAATTTTGTATAAGTATATATATGTTAAGTAGAAATGTGAATTAGGCCAAAGGCCGTTGGAACATGTTGTTCTACATTGTTATGTAATTTCTGTATTTGATATTATTCACTGGGCTATTGCTCACGCTCATTCATGCGTTTGTAGGTGAGCCAAGAGAAGTCCAAACCCAGCCCCAGTGAAGTCTGCCAGGAACAACATGAGTTTTGGAGAGTCAGCCTTGTGTCTCACGCACGAGACCCATCCTTGCCATTTTGTTATGCATTCATAGTTTGTTTTGTTGGCAAGGACTTTATGTATTTCTGTATATAGTTTTGATATGGGTTGACTCAGTTTGGATGATCCTGTCTGTAAAGGATGTTATGGTACTGTATTTTGTTGTGGGTTATTAACATATACGTGTATAGTTTGTTTGATGTGCATATAAGCACGGCTCTATGGACAAAGTTTTTAAATTTGGCTTCCCTTTTGGCCCCCTTTACTCTGATGTGTTAAGTCTGTTTTGGTTTGAGGCTGTAGGTAATCTTAGGATCACTGGCCGGTTACATCCTTAACCCATGGGGGCGGGTTCGGGTCGTGACAGAGTGGTATCAGAGCACGAGTTAATAACTCACACACTTATCCAAAAAGAGCAATAAGCGTCTAGATAAGATCTAGGATGCATTCATGTGATAAATACGAGTTTGGAAGCATTGATTATATGCTTAAATGTTTTGTTGTGAACTACTTGCATTGCAAATTATCTGGAAATATGTGCTTTTTAGTGTATGCATACTTGTGTACCTTTTGTATGAAATATAATGCAAGTTTAATCAGATGGTGAGAACCAGAGGTGATGAGATAGAGGAATCTTCTACTGCCAGACTGGACAGAATGGAAAGACTGATACAGGAAATGGCAGAAGCTTTGAGAGAGCAACAGGAGTGGCAACAACAGTGGCAGCAACCACATCCGCCACCTCCGCCTCCGGCACCACCCGTGCCAGATAATCAAAATGATGACCGGATTATAGCTCTCACCAAGGAATTCAAGAAAATGAAACCACCACAGTTCCACGGGGGATTAGATCCGTTGAAAGCCGAAGCATGGGTCCTCGGCATTGAGAAATTATTTGAAGTGTTCCCCTGTTCAGAGACTCAGAAAATGCTTCTAGCCACTTTTATGCTAGAGGACGAAGCGAGAAGATGGTGGATGTTGATGCGAGAGAATCATAAGGATGTTGACAGGGTAAAGTTCCTAGAAATATTCTATGACAAGTACTTTCCGCAGTGTGTCCGGGATAGGAAAGTGGCAGAGTTCATGGAACTCAAGCAAAACAGCATGACTGTAGCTGAGTATGAGGCCAAATTCACTGAGTTGGCCAGGTTTGCACCGCACGTAATTGACATTAATTATAAGAAGGCAAGGCATTTTGAGGGTGGGCTCCGAAGAGACATCCTAGAGAGAGTGAATGTCCTGAAGTTGGAGACCTACATCGAGGTGCTTGATCGGGCCATCATATCAGAGGCTAACATAGCTAGACAAGCTAAGCCAACAACAGAATGGAAAGGCAACAAAAGACAAGGCTTCTTTTCGAAGAAGAAATTTCTGAAAAAGCAAAACACGGGCTCCTCAAATACTTCGAGTTCTTCCCGAGACACAGCTCCCATGTGCAACATTTGTAGCAAAAGGCACCGTGGAGTCTGTTACCGTGCATCGGGAGCCTATTTTAAGTGTGGGAAACAAGGGCATATAGCCCGAGATTGTAATCAGAATAGTGGAAAGATAGCTGCTAGCTCCACTGCATCGGTCCTAAAGCCGGGAAACACTTTGAGATCTGCTACTACTGGGGATACAGTGAGACAAGAGAGAGTTTTTGCACTATTTCAAATGCCAATGTGATTATGTGATTATGTGTTTTGATATGATTTTGTGTGCCATTATGCGAATATATATATATATATATATGATTTTGAAGTTTTATCTGTTCATCGTAGGAATATCTGTTTGAATAACCTGCTTTGGAAATTAAATTGAGGGCCTTATCGGCCACAGAACCCGAAATTGATTACGCCATTGTGATTGGCATAATTTTTAGAGCCTACGGTGGAATTTAATTGAAAAATTGATTTGGACCAGATTAAGTTGATTAAATTGGTAAATTGGTGCCTAATTATTTACTATTATTATCATGAGTTAGTGGGAATTGGTGGGTAAGGTCACTACACTTCCCATTCTCTCCTATGTATTCATTTTGGCTGATCAAACCTTGAGAAAAGGAGGAGAGTCGGCTGTAGAGAGGGAGAGAGAGGAGAATTGTGCAAATTGTAGCTTAAAGCTTGGGAACCTTGAAGATAATCGAAGAATTGTTATAGTTTGTGTGAATCAAAGCTTCTAGGTGAGTAATTCTTGGATTATAGTTTGTAATTTTGTGTGTTCAAGCTAATTGGGTGATCAAAAGTAAGATTGAAATGAAATTGGATTGGTTTTGTTAGATTAAAGCTTGATATATACGTGCATGTGAGGAAATGTTTTGAAATAGCACGTATAAGCTTAAAATGCATGATTCATGTAGAGTTTTGGTTGAGACTCATGTCTTGATCACCATTTGTATTGTCTAAGTTGAGAATGTGGCAATTCATCACATGCATGTACAATTTATGAAGATATGAACTTGAATGTATGAATTTGTTGTGTTAGAATGAGTTTGATGGGAGAGTGGGACATGCATGTGAATTATTTGTGAATTGAGCTCCATTGGGTTGTGATTTGGGGTTTACATCATGTTAGTATAATTATATTTGAGATTTGAGTCATTGCATGCAAGATATGTTGGTTGGAAACCGAATTTGAGCTCAAGAACACATTCTGGGTTTTCCAGAATTTTGAGGCCAGCTCGAGCGGGAGAAACTACGCTCGAGCGTAAATTTCGTGCTCCCAGCACTTTTTGCAGAGTTGGCTGTCCGCTCGAGCGGGATATTTCACGCTCGAGCGGGGATCTTTTGTAGACGAGCCTTCCGCTCGAGCTCCCCATTCGCGCTCGAGCGTAATTTTGAGGTAACCAGTACTTTTGCAGGCCTCTTGGGTCCGCTCGAGCGGGGAAGTCCACGCTCGAGCAGGGACCCTGTTTTCTGAAATTTCGTTCATGCGTGCTGTGTTTCGTTTTCCGTTCTCTTTCACTTGTAAACACTCTTAGGTATGTGTTAAACATCGTAAATGAGTTAATGAGATAGGAATAAAGCCTAAAGAGGAATATGTGAATTAAAGAACGGATTGAACTGTTAGTGACCCTCTTGTGTTCATGCAATGTGTAGGGTCAAGCTCCAGCGCAAATCCGCAAGCCGGTCACTGTGAGTAATATTAACATTTGAAAGCTTGTCAATGTCCAATTGTTTATTCCCTTATAAACTTTATGAGTTGTTAATTGGGATTGTGGACAAAAGTCTGACAGGAATGAATGAATGGACCAAAGGTCTTTTTGATAGGAATGAATGGACCGAAGGTCGTTTTGATGTAAATGAATGGACCAAAGGTCGTTTCGATATAAATGAACGGACCGAAGGTCGTTTTGACCTATATGAATGGACCGAAGGTCGTTCTGACATGAATGAGTGGGCCGAAGGCCGTTTTGACGTAAATGAATGGGCTAAAGGCCATTTTGACAGAAATGAATGGGCCGAAGGCCATTTTGATAGAAATGAATGGGCCGAAGGTCGTTTTGACATAAATGGATGGGCCGAAGGCCGTTTTGACATAAATGAATGGGCCAAAGGCCGTTTTGACAGGAATGGAAACTTGAATGGGCCAAAGGCTAGTATGTTGGAACTACAGTCACTTGATCTAAATTTTGTATAAGTATATATATGTTAAGTAGAAATGTGAATTGGGCCAAAGGCCGTTGGAACATGTTGTTCTACATTGTTATGTAATTTCTGTATTTGATATTATTCACTGGGCTATTGCTCACGCTCATTCATGTGTTTGTAGGTGAGCCAAGAGAAGTCCAAACCCAGCCCCAGTGAAGTCTGCCAGGAACAACATGAGTTTTGGAGAGTCAGCCTTGTGTCTCACGCACGAGACCCATCCTTGCCATTTTGTTATGCATTCATAGTTTGTCTTGTTGGCAAGGACTTTATGTATATCTGTATATAGTTTTGATATGGGTTGACTCAGTTTGGATGATCCTGTCTGTAAAGGATGTTATGGTACTGTATTTTGTTGTGGGTTATTAACATATACGTGTATGGTTTGTTTGATGTGCATATAAGCACGGCTCTATGGACAAAGTTTTTAAATTTGGCTTCCCTTTTGGCCCCCTTTACTCTGATGTGTTAAGTCTATTTTGGTTTGAGGCCGTAGGTAATCTTAGGATCACTGGCCGGTTACGTCCTTAACCCATGGGGGTGGGTTCGGGTCGTGACATCGTCACTCCTCTTTTTATTGGTATTTACACTCTGTTTTGGACTATTTATGTGGGCTGGAACTTGTGATTTAAAAGCTACTCCAGCTGGAGGGGTTAACCACCCTTTCTTGAATCTCATTGCATAGCTTTTATCCTAGTGTTTCCCACTTGTTTCTCAACTTTTAGCTACTGATTTTCGGAGTTCTTAGATTCTAAAACCTGTGGTTTTAAGGTCCAAAAAGTGGAGGGGTGGCTTACTAGTTTTTGTTCTATTCCATTTTGCTTATTTTTTTTCTTAGCCTTTTCAAAAGTAATTTCTGCACTATTTTTTCTATTTTTGGGGCTGTTTTAATTGTTTGCTTAGTTTATACTTTGAATATCATGCTCTTATTGTTGTAAGTCCTCATAGATTTGGTGGTTTAAGCCTTAGACACTAATCTATTTGAGTTGATAGCTTTTTTATTCCAATTATAATATAATCACAATTATAATAATCATCTCGACAACCTCCATCCTTTCTTGGTTTTCTTTGTTTAAGAGTGGTTTCAAATAATGGATCATTGTTTAAGGCATGAGAAAGAGACCTTTCATGCTTAATTGTTTAATCTCTTCAGAGGTTCATTACTAGGGTATTACATCTTTCTCATGCTAAGGACATCTTCTTGTTTGACACTCTCTTTATTAGTGGACGTAACCATCACTTTTGGACAAAAATGAATAAAGAATGGAAAGGTAATAAAAAGGGCTAATAAAGTGGAACTAAAAGTGGTGAAAGATGTAATAAAATTAAATTGGATTCGATTGGACGTTATAGTGTGTTGTAACATAACAAAATCTGGCAATTAGTGTGTTGTAACTAGTTAATTAAATTCCTTCGAATTTGTAATAATTAGTTAAATTGGGCTTATTCATTCATTTGGTGTTTGTAATATTTAGCTAATTATGACATTTATTCGGACCCTCTTGCATGAGGGAAAACTCGTAATATTGTGTATGTCTTCTAACTCCCATTTCTTTCTCCCTTTTATTTACTCGCTTATGCAGACGCGCCCGCGTGGGGCCCTCGCTACAGTTCGGACTCGATTTGTGTCACGGTTCTTAATCTGAACCAAAGAGTCCAAATCCGGCAAATCATTTTGAGAAACAGATTTTTCGAAAAGAAGTGCCAAACATGGACTGCTTTGCCAGATGCAGAGTCGCCACCTAAATATTTTTTTTATGGGGGAATTTAGAAAATCCTGACTCGGTGCCGAAGGCCACATGTCCGTCATCACCGGAGTTGTCTCGGCTCGGGAGCTAGGGTACGATTGGGGAAGGTCAGCTATGAGCACCCCCTCTCGCCCGATCCGAAGGTCGGCCTCTACTAACCGTGATATCCGTTTTTGAAAACGTTATGTGTTCTCATTCCGGTTATTAGCCTAGAATTACTATGTTATGCGCACAGCAAACAAGTATAGACTAGATTGCCTAATTTGGAAATAAGCATTGCATATCCGTTTGTCTTTGAAAAACACTTTGGAATTTGCTACTCGCAAGTAGGCTAAAATACGGATTTCAACGAGTTTTTCCAACTCAAGCAACCCAACCTTCACCCACAGGCATTCAAACAGTTTATCTCACATAAGCACCTAGCCACATGGTAAGCATGCTGTTATGATAGCATTCACACTCATGCGATATGCTAAAGCAAAAATACTTACATTGTACTCCGTGCCAAAACAATAAACTAGTTAGCAAACATGCATGTCCTAGTTCATGTTAAAATGACTAATGCATCGCATGCAAAAATGCAATTAGAGTAGGCTCGGCTAACCTAACATGGCATGTGAAATGCGATCAATTTGATGCACGTATTAAATTTTGAATTGAAGTACAAATGCAGTTAGCGTGATGTACCGAGCCTAATGCATGCAATACAAATGCATGAATGCACGCATGCATAGCATAAGGTATGCTAATTTTAAAAATACCCTAGTCTACCATCATAAGCAGGTAAGTAAAAGGGAAGAAAGAAGTGGGGATTGGAAGACATACACACCACTCACACACACTTATTACAGATTTGCCCTCGCTTAGAGGGACCAAATAAATAATACAAATTAATTAGCTACGCAGCTAATTAAATATTACAAATTGCTAATCAGCTAAGCAAATTAACAAACTAGGGAAAACAGATAAACCGCCCGGGAGGAGAGCTCGATGCAATGCATGCTCGTCCTACTCGGAAATGCACCGCCATGGCTAGGCTGCCTCTTTTTTCCTTCCTTTACTCCTCTGGAGGCTGCCAAAACCTCAGGATTGCTTCTCTGGATACTGGGAGACGTCACCGGCTGGGTGCGACTATCACCGGCAGTGTTATGTGGCCACCAGCCATTGTTGAAGCCATCGGCAGAGAAGTGATTGCCGGTCGGCACTTGGCACTGCCGGTCGGCAGAGTGTTCCTGCAGAATCTGCAATTGACAGCAACAGAGGGCAAGGCAGAGCATGGCAGCACAATTCAAGGGATATATGCACCAATCATGTCCTTTATCATGTTTGTGACTCAAAAGGACATGCATCTCGATTCTCGGACCACCAATCACACATTTCCATGCATGATGGCCCAAGTGACCAAGTGTGCAACTTTCATGTCAAATGAAATGCAAACCAAACAAACAAACCAAGGCCCAATTCCCATCACCGAGTCAAGGAACAAGGCATGTATGCAAGATGCAATGCAACCTAGGCATACAAGCTATGGATGCAACATGGCATGGAAAAACACTTATGCAAGCATACAAGCAAACATGAGGTAATGCCAACTAATGAAAAGGTGGACTTAGACATGATTTAGGCAACTCTAAAATAGGCCTAAAACAGTGGCCAAAGTGACCCAAAATAAAGGACTAAATACACATACACACATGTACATGTTAAAGGGCCAACACTTAGGCACAAATGAAGAAACTCTCAAGCACATTTGAATGAGGCAATCATGGACGTATGACATGCAAGATAAGCATTGGAACTCATGTTAGGATGGTGTCAAACCAAGCAAACAAAATAGACCAAGCATGCAATAATGGCTCAAGTACTTGAAGCAAGTCAAAGGGACTTTAACCATGACTAAGCCAACCAAGCCTCACAAGACTAAGAGGGCTTAAGATAGGTTCAAGACAGACCTAGACTATGCAAAGGGAGCCCCCTAGATGGCATCTAAGTGGCTCAATTTCAAAGCATGCACAATGGCCAAAACATAAAGCATACTACACAAGCTTTCAAAGCGTCAAAGAGGCATCCGAGGCAAACATATAGGCATGCAAAGGGGACTGAAATGACATGGTGGATGGTTCCAAATTACCAAATCAATGCAAAAATGTCATGCTATACATTCACACACCTAAGGCCAACAACCCGGAATGCAAAGGGGCTATACTAAGCATGCCAAATCCGACCCAAACAACCTAGGACAGACCTTATGATGAATTAGCACGTTGTGCAAAACCATTGAATTTCTTTAGCAAAGAGCATCGGTTTTGAGTTTCAGACCCTTAAACCTTGCATCTCCTCTGGAGCTAAACCTAATTTTTTCTAGCTTGACTACTTAGAGGCCTGCTGGCCAACAGGTGGCCGGCAGGCCAATTTTTAGTGGTCGGCCGTCCTCCTACATGGTCGGCCGACAATGTTTCCCGACTGGTAGATATTTTGCTGCCAGCTATCCCTCCATGGTCATGCATTGCACCAGCTAGCTCAATATAGATATTTTTGACTGAGGAACCTGTTTTTCTATAAATGCTTGACCATCCCTTATGGTTTTAGGTTAGAAAAATTCTCCAAGTGCCCAAATCTTGTTGAGCACTCTCCCCCTCTATCTTGCAATACACATACACTTCTTAAACCAATATTTTGAGGCTCCTTGCTGAGATTATTGAACTAAAATTTCAGCCCATTGAGAGTGAGCACCTTGTGGTTTGTGAACAAAAGAATGTATTCTCTTCAAAGGTATAATTCTTGCCATCTTTTGCCTACTCTTCACTCATCTTTTTATTAGTATTTACACTCTGTTTTGGACTATTTATGTGGGCTGGAACTTGTGATTTAAAAGCTACTCCAGGTGGAGGGGTTAACCACCCTTTCTTGAATCTCATTACATAGCTTTTATCCTTGTGTTTCCCACTTGTTTCTCAACTTTTCGCTACTGATTTTCAGAGTTCTTAGATTCTAAAACATGTGGTTTTAAGGTCCAAAAAGTGGAGGGGTGGCTTACTAGTTTTTGTTCTATTCCATTTTGCTTTTTTTTTTTTCTTAGCTTTTTCAAAAGTAATTTCTGCACTATTTTTGCTATTTTTGGGGCCGTTTTAATTGTTTGCTTAGTTTATACTTTGAATATCATGCTCTTATTGTTGTAAGTCCTCATAGATTTGGTGGTTTAAGCCTTAGACACTAATCTATTTGAGTTGATAGCTTTTTTATTCCATAGTTTTCATACATATACTCACAATTATAATAATCATCTTCGCAACCTCAATCCTTTCTTGGTTTTCTTTGTTTAAGAGTGGTTTCAAATAATGGATCATTGTTGAAGGCATGAGAAAGAGACCTTTCATGCTTAATTGTTTAATCTCTTCAGAGGTTCATTACTAGGGCATTACATCTTTCTCATGCTAAGGACAACTTCTTGTTTGACACTCTCCTTATTAGTGGACGTAACCATCACTTTTGGACAAAAATGAATAAAGAATAGAAAGGTAATAAAAAGGGCTAATAAAATGGAACTAAAAGTGGTGAAAGATGTAATAAAATTAAATTGGATTCAATCAGATGTTATAGTGTGTTGTAACATAACAAAATCTGGCAATTAGTGTGTTGTAACTAGTTAATTAAATTCCTTCAAATTTGAAATAATTAGTTAAATTGGGCTTATTCATTCATTTGGTGTTTGTAATATTTAGCTAATTAGGACATTTGTTCGGACCCTCTTGCATGAGGGAAAACTCGTAATATTGTGTATGTCTTCTAACTCTCATTTATTTCTCCCTTTTATTTACTCGCTTACGATGGTTGCATCTATATTTTGATTTCAAATCATTATGATGTGTAAATACCCATTTTTGAATGCATTGAGTTTGGTTCATCATTCTAACCATATTGTCATTTCTTACTTGAATATGTGCATTAATCGCATGCTTTGAGTTGAGCCATGTGCCATGTTAACAGACCGAACCTTGTAGTTGCATTTTGTATGTGTTGCATTAGTCACTTGCATAGTAGAGCGTGCATTTTTCTAATGGTTTCATTTCTTTTGGCTTGCCTCGGTTGAGTACTAGGTGAGCATTTCTTACTTTAGCATATTGTATGTGTGTTGGCGTTGCCATATCAAGCATGTTTACCACGAGGCTAAAGTGCTTAGTTGATATACCTCTTGAATGCCGGTGGATGAAGGCTTTTTTTTTGTGCTTAAGTTGGGATGATTTGATTAGTGTACATGTGAGCTTACTTTTTCAAGTAGCACATATTCACAACTTTTTTCCAAACAAACATGAAATCAAAACATTTCGAAATGGGCGAAGTAGTCTATACTTGTATGCATCACATAGTAAAGATAGCATAATAATCAGATCATGAGCATATACTTAGTAGAGGTCGATCTTTGATCGGGTGAGTGGGGTGCTCAATTTATGATCTTCCCTTCTCATACCTAAGGTCCCTAGTCGAGACACTTTGGCTATGACGGACAAGTGGCTTTTGGCACGAGTCACAGGTTTCCTAAATTTTTTAAAAATATTTAGGTGGCGACTCTGAAATCTGGCAATGCAGTCCATTTTTGGCATTTCTAATTACAAACGGATTTTTCTAAAAGATTGGTTGGATCAAGACTCATTTTTTTATTTTATTTATTTCTATTTCATATTGCACTTATGAAATCAGATTTAGAACCATAGGAGTCCGATCTATAGGGCACTTATAAAATCAGATTTAGAACCATAGGAGTCTGATCTATAGGGCTATTGTATCCGAGGACACTAAACCCCTTCGAGGAGCAACGAAAAACCAGCTACAGCGGCCACAAGGAGAGAGTTTACCTGGACACTGCCAAGAGAGAAGTTGACATGGTGAGCCTCAAAGAAGTAAAAGGGGACAACATAAATGCCCGCAAAAGCCTGGGTAAAAGGGTGGAACATATAGTTCTCTACGTGATCAATGCAATCCACAAAAGGCCTATTAGTGCCAATACCAAATCATTTGGAGATGCGAGGGAGGGAGTTGCGTGTTTTCCTTGTAACAAGTCATCCCTTCGCATCTAGGACAGGATGACACTTTACATCAAGAACTCCTTCGGTGAAAAAAGGCTCATACTCCTTGGGAACGGGACTCATGGTGTAGCTGGTTTCTCGTGCTCCTTGGAGGGGTATAGTCTCCTTGGATACGATAGCCCTACAGTTTAGATTCCTGTGGTTCTGAATCTGGTTTCACAAGTGCAACGTGAAATAGAAAAACAAAAATGAGAGTTCGAATCTAACAAATCTTAGAAAATTCATTTAATCATCAGAGATGCCAAAAATGGACTGCATTGCCAGATTTCAGAATTGCCACCTCAATATTTTTGGAAAATTTAGGAAACCCCTGACTCATGCCAAAGGCTACTTGTTTGTCATAACCAAAGTGTCTTGGCTTGGGAACTTACGTATGAGAGGGGGAAGGTCATGAACTGAGCACCCCATTCAACCGATCAAAGATCGACCTTTACTAATCATAATGTGATTTTTATGGACAGTAAATGCTCATGTTCTGATTATTATGCTAACTTACTATGTGAAGCACTCAAGTATAGACTATGCCACTCACTTTGGAATGCTTTGATTTCATGTTTGTTTAAAAAGTGTCTTGAATATATGCTATTTGAAAAAGCAAGCTCATAGATACATTAATCAAGATCATCCCAACATAAGAGAAATATCCTTCATCCATAGGCATTCAAAGAGGTATTTGGAATAAGCACGTAGTCTCATGGTAGGATGCTTGATATGACAACACAAACACAGATGCAATATGCTAAAGCAAAAATGCTCACCTAGTACTCAACTGAGGCAAGCCAAAGAGAAGAAAATAATTAGAAAATGCATGCTCTAATATGCAAGTGACTAGTGCACCACATCCAAAATGCAACTACTAGGTTCGGTTTATTTAACATGTCATAAGGATCAACACAAAGCATGTGGCAATGCACATATTCAAGTAAGTAGGAAATGAAAATGATATTAGAATGATAAACCGAACCTAATGCATGCAAACATGGATACAAATCATGGAAATGATGTGAAACCAAATCATAATACTACCACGGTAGGCATGTAAGTAAAAGGGAGAAAGAAATGGGGGTTGGAAAACATACAAATATTACAAGTTTGCCCTCGTACAGGAGGGTTCGAATGAATGTCCTAATTAAGCTAATTATTGCAAACCCCAAATGAATTAACTAAATTAACCAGCCATTACTAATTCAAATGAAGCCAACCTATTAATTACACATACTAATATGAAAGTACTAATTTAATGGACTTGAACGGGAGGCGAGGAGCCGCATACGCACAATCAAGAACATCCTCTAGAAACCTCTTTGTTTGTAGTCAAAAAATTATTCTGTTTTGGCCTCAGATTCTGCTTTGTTTTGCTGTAAAAATGTCACTGCTTGTACAAAATAGGTGGTCGTTCGGCCTTGAAAAGTGGTTGGCTATATAGAATTATGGTCGGCCGGCCATTGCTTCTGGGAGATACCCTACTGCCACAAAGCTGAAATAGAGCAAAAACAGAGTGTTTCCAAGAGATGTTTATCCTCTGACCTTCCTTATCATGAAGATGACCAAGGGAGGAGTAGATTCGATTCACAAATCATCAATTGTCAGAAATTTGTTGCGTGCTAATCTTACAACCAATAGGACAAGAGCTCAATAAATTAAACAAAAAATAGACGATACCTCTCCCTATCATGGAGTTACCTCAAGAGAAGGGGTAGACATTGCTTCATGAATCATTAAACATCACCAAAAAGAATGCAATGATTCAAGACACAATATGTTCAATATAACGTCCGATTGAACCTAACCCAATTTTATTAGCTTTTTTACTTCACCTTTCCATTTTCTTATCTTTTCTTCATTTTTGTCCAAAAGTGATGATTACGTCCACTAAGTCCAAAAGCAATAAAGAGTAGTAAGCATTGACTTAACCCGAGAAATAATCTTTTCAAGCCCTTTTTTGTGGGGGAAACTATAAAGGAAGAATCAAACCCATTTACAAGCAATAATGAATTCGGAGGCAAACCCAAAACGAACGATAATGACTAGTCAAACCCAAGGAGAGCAATAACGACTAGTCAAACCCAAAATGAGCGATAATGACTTCAAATCCAAACTTGATAATGGACTATAATTGTAATAACTCGACCCTCGTATATGTTTATGGTATACTTTTAGTCCCTTATTTTGTGCATTTACATGCTTACTATGAAATTTTATGTGAAATTAAGTTTAATTAAGTGAATCCTATGATCATGGATGCATATCTGTCTAATAAGAGAAATATCTATTACAATTATAATGTTCGGATCAAAAATTGGAAGCCTTAGAAGCTTAATTATCTGAAATTGATTTTATATTTAAGATCAGTATGATTTTTAAGTCATACTATGATTTTCTGTGAAATTTCAATTTGGAATGATTAAACTGATTGTTTTTTGTCCTTATTCACCTTTAGATATATATATGTTCTTTACATATTTGACTTAGAAGTCATTACTAAAAAATACCTCCTGAGAGAGGGAATTAGAGAAGAAGAGGGTTTGAGAGGAAAGGGAGAAGTTCTTCAAGGAAGAAGTTGAGAAAATTGGGAAGGTTTCTTAAGATTTGAACTAAGGTATGTAAGAATTACGTTACATAAGCTCTTTCTTGAACATGTGTAGGAATTCCCTTTCATTTGTGAAGATTAGGGTTTGTGCTAGAAGTTTTATTTGTGATAATGGTTCAATTGGAAAGTTGTCCTTACCATATGGTTGTCTTGGGAACTAATTTGAGTTGATGAAGAAAATTCATCTTGCTTCCTTATTATTTCATGTGGAAATCCATCTATGTACTTAGATTATATAATTAGATGGCTATGTATACATATATATGTTTAGAGGGAGTGGATTGTGTATATGGATTTGAGGGTATTGAAGGTTTGAATAAACTTGTAATTCCTATTTATATGATCCTTGAACCATATTCTTGCAATTAATGGGCCTATTTTGAGCTTTGTAAATATTTGCCAAAGAATGAGTTTTGCTTGAATTTTGGACTGCAAACAGGGTAAATCGCCGCACGTGCGGGGGTCATGGTTGCACGTGCGGGAGCACTGCCGTATGTGCGGAGGTCATGGCCGCACGTGCAGAAAACCAGGAATTTTGGGTCTTTGGCTACTGGAAAAAAGGCACGTGTGGGGCTTCAATGGCGCACGTGCGAGAACCCTTGACCGCACGTGTGGGGCTCAAAGCCGCACGTGCAGCCCATGTTGAAAAAATTCGTCTGCTCCGTTTTACGTGTCTAACCCTCTGATATTTTTGAAATCTGTATTTGATGCTTATTGATGTTTGTAAAATTCATCCGAAGCGAAACGAGTCAGAAAGTGATTCAACAAGGAAAAAGGAACTAATTTGTGAGTTGTGCATGTGTGCAGGTCACAACCCAGGAGGACCTAACGCTCCACTACAACACAATGAGTACTAGTACTATAGTTGTACATTTACTTACCGTTAATAATTCTTATTATTAACGCTCTGTTCTTCGCAAGTTAATTACTTAACATTTATAAGTGATTGGGAATTCTGTGTACATCCGTATAACTCTGGAACTACTCTGCTCTGTTGATATCCGAGCCCGAGGCCAATCTGTAAAATCTGTTAGGCCAGAGGCCGATCTGTAAAATCTGTTAGGCCTAAGGCCGTTCTGTATGTTACTGGGCTTAAAGCCACTCTGTTTAAAGACTGGACCTAAGGCCATTCTGGAAATAGTTACGGAATAAGATTAATCATATGTTCTCTACATTTATATACATTATAATTCAAGTTAATCACTGAATTGTTTAAGTACTATCATTCACTGAGCCTGGCTCACTCTGTGTTATGTCTGCTTCTGTAGGTAATCAACCTGGAGGTCAGTCTTAACCCATGATGCTCGTTTCTCTTTTGTCAACCTCAGTGTGTCCAGGCACTTAGATGAAGCCGTTCATTCTTGTGAAGTTTTACTAAGCTTTTGGCTTTGTACTCTGATTGTCTGCCTAAGGTTGAAATGTAAATAACCCCTTTCTTCACCAATGCTTTTGTTATACTCCCAATCATAGGGCTGGGTTTGTATATGTGTATGTGTATAGCTGATGCTCGGGTGTATGTTCACTGTATATTATCTATCTGATGCGATGTTGTGATCCTGGCATATTAGTGGTAGCTCAATAGATATTGTTTTAAGTTATTAAATGCTTCCATTCAGGCCCCATATGTTGTGTATATCGAGTTAAGCGTCCGTTTCTGAAGTGGTCATGCTCAAACTTTTAGGGGCGGGTTTGGGGTATGACAATAATGAAACTTTTCTTTGTGATTTCGAAGGGTCTAACTAGAAAATTAGTCCCTTAGAAGTAATGCACCGGTGATAAAGGGAGGTGTCAAGCAAGAGATTGTACTTAGCATAAGAGAGATGTAATGGCTTGGTAATGAACCTCCGAAGAGATTAAATCATTTAGCGTGAGGGGTCTCTTTCTTATGCCTTGAGCAACAATCTTTTATTTGATATAACTCTTTAATCAAAGAAACAAAGAAAGGAGGGAGATTGCCGAGTGCTAATGGAAAGTGGGTGATTACAATGGCATGAGTATGTATGAAAGCTCTAAAAAAAAGTGAAAGAAAAGACTATCAACTCAAATAGATATGAAGCTATAGCTTATACACCAATCCATGTGGACTTACAACAACACATCTACAGTATTCAAAGCATAATTTAACACATTAAAAAGCTGAAACAACATAAAAACAGTGCTGAAAATCAACGAAATAAGATTAATCATATGTTCTCTGCATTTATATACATTATAATTCAAGTTAATCACTGAATTGTTTAAGTACTATCATTCACTAAGCCTGGCTCACTCTGTGTTATGTCTGCTTCTGTAGGTAATCAACCTGGAGGTTGGTCTTAACCCATGATGCTCGTTTCTCTTTTGTCAACCTTAGTGTGTCCAAGCACTTAGATGAAGTCGTTCATTCTTGTGAAGTTTTGCTAAGCTTTTGGCTTTGTACTCTGATTGTCTGCCTAAGGTTGAAATTTATATGACCCCTTTCTTCACCAATGCTTTTGTTATACGCCCAATCATAGGGCTGGGTCTGTATATGTGTATGTGTATAACTGATGCTCGGGTGTATGTTCACTGTATATTATCTACTTGATGCGATGTTGTGATCCTGGCATATTAGTGGTAGCTCAATAGATATTATTTTAAGTTATTAAATGCTTCCGTTTAAGCCCCATATGTTGTGTATATCGAGTTAAGTGTCCGTTTCTGAAGTGGTCACACTCAAATTTTTAGGGGCGGGTTTGGGGTATGACAATAATGAAACTTTTCTTTGTGATTTCGAAGGGTCTAACTAGAAAATTAGTCCCTTAGAAGTAATGCACCGGTGATAAAGGGAGGTGTCAAACAAGAGATTGTACTTAGCATAAGAGAGATGTAATGCCTCGGTAATGGACCTCCGAAGAGATTAAATCATTTAGCATGAGGGGTCTCTTTCTTATGCCTTGAACAACAATCTTTTATTTGATATAACTCTTTAATCAAAGAAACAAAGAAAGGAGGGAGAGTGCCGAGTGCTAATGGAAAGTGGGTGATTACAATGACATGAGTATGTATGAAAGCTCTAAAAAAAGTGAAAGAAAAGACTATCAACTCAAATAGATTGGAAACTATAGCCTATACACCAATCCATGTGGACTTACAACAACACATCTATGGTATTCAAAGCATAATTTAACACATTAAAAAGTTGAAACAACATAAAAACAGTGCTGAAAATCAAGTTTTTGAAGTGGAAAAAGTGAGCCAAAAAAAACAAAGAAAGAGGAATAAAGCCAAGGGGTTTCAACCAACCAACCAACCAACCAACAAGCCTAAGGAAGGGTGGCTAACCCCTTCTCTTTTTGCGATTTAAAATCACATATTTCAAGCCTCAAAACACTCTGAAAATAGTATGAAAAAGTAAACAAAAGAGAGAGAAAAGATGGTATAAAGGCTCAAATTATACCTCTTGAAAGAGAGGAAGAGCTACCTTGTTAACAAACAACAAGCTTAACACTCTTTAGTAGCTGAAATTGTGTTTAAGAATCTCAGCCCAGGCCTGAAGTTCAAGCTTAGAAGGTGTATGTATAGTGTATGTATATTGCAAGAGTTGAGGAAAGTGTGTTGGACAAGCTATAGCTTTTGGCCAAAATTTTCTAACCCCAAGCCATAAGGGGAGGGCTTATATTTATAGGAAAACACCTTCTCATGTCGAAAATATTTGTAAAGAGACAGCTGGTGCAAGACATGCACATGGGGACAGCTGGCAGTTGTTAAAATATCTACTACGCTAAACATGGTAGGCCGGCCATGAAGAGGTACGGTCGGCCAATCAAAAATGCCTTGCTGAGTGGTTAGGCTAGAAAAAAAAAAAGGTTTTGGTTCAAAGGGGGTGCAAGGTTTAGGTTTTGAAGCTTGAAACTGAAGCCTTTTGCTGAAGAAATTGAACGATTTGCACAACGTAATATTTCATCATCGAGCATTTAGTGTCAGGCGCCCAAGTGTAAGGGCAGTCAAAATGGGGTTTCTACAGTTGTCCCACTTTGACAGAGCTCGCAGTCATGAAATGACGTGAGTGAATGTCAAAGCCTGAAGATGACCCATTTGACAAAGCCATAAGACTTGAGCAAGTAATCAAAATGTAAATGCAATTGGTTGAACTCGAAAGTTGCCTACGTATCCCCTTTTGCAAGGAATCAAACCAGTGTAGTTCATGGGCAAGATGCAAATGATATGCTCAAGAATACACTTGGAAATTGGACTTACATGCTTCGCGAAGCCGGTTATTTTTTAAAATCCATGATCATGTAAGACAATGAAATGAGCAATGACAAGATGACAACATATGAATGAAACAAGCCTCAAGCTTAAATCAAATTAAGTCTAACCGTGCCTCACACGAAAAGGAGTAAGCGAATAACAATTCCAAAACGGTGCAACCAATAGGCATATCTAACCGTATTTCATATGAAGAGAGAGAATGTTGCAACCAGGTAAACAACGTCCAAATGTGTTTCACATGAAAGGACAGAAGGGTTGTGTAACCAACAGGCGTATCTCACCGTGTTTCATACAGAGAGAGGGAAGGTTTTAACCAAGTGAAACAACGTCCTAATGCGTTTCATGTGAAAGGATGGAAGGGTGGTGTAACCACTAGGTGTATCTGACTGTATTTCATACGGAGAGGGGGAAGGTTTTAATCGGGTGAAAAAAACAACATCCTAATGCGTTTCACACAAAAGGACAGAAGAGTGATGCTACCAACATGTGTATCTTATTGTATTTCAAACGGAGAGAGGAAAGTTTTTAACCGGGTGAAAAACAACATCCTAATACGTTTCATACGAAAGGATGGAAGGGTGGTGTAACCAACAAGTGTATCTCACCGTATTTCATACAGAGGGAGAGAGAAAAGGTTTTAACCAAGTGAAAGATGCGAGGCCGAACTACGTTTCATGCAGATAGGAGGTGAGACAAAAGGTACAAGCCAAACTACACTTCGCGCAGAAAGAGGAAGGGGTACAAGCCAAATCACACTCGTGTGACAAAGGTGAATACAAGAGAACAAAAAGCATGATGCACATGGATGCAACATAATTGCCGTAATTCATACGGAATATGATGCGATGCATGCTCCATGCAACATAACATATAACGTAATTGAACAAAAAATGGTGGTTTTGAAAACACCTCATAAAGATCTCCGACTTACGGTTCAGAGGTCCTTAAATGCTTAGAAAAGGATACAACTTGCTCAAGCTTGAGATCGGGGGACTTTTCTACTTCGGAAAAATGACAGAACTTGGGATGGTGTATCCGGAATGTGATCTTGGAGTTTTTTGAAACTAAGACAAACCTAATTTCTCCAATTTTTCCACTTTTCAAATGAATACAAGACCTTTCATGCCTTGAACTAGGCGAAAACCCAGCAAAGCAACTCAGGACACTGTCGGACAGCCAACTGGCCAAAAGGAGGGCTAGCCAGCCAAATGAATGGCCGGCTGTACAACAAATTGGCCGACCGACCATCTGTTGCGGTTACAGGAGTATATACGGGTTTTCACACTCGTGGGTCTTTAAAACATAACGTAAGCCCTATTTTCCACACACTTTGCATCCGAAAACCTTCTTTCTCTCTCTCTAGGTTCTCTCTCTCTAGATTTTTACTTTACTTGTGTTATCCAATGACCCACACAAACTTTATTCGTAAAACCCATTTGGCCCTCTACGTTTTGGAGCGATTGGAACTTGTTTTGGTTGAGTTTTTGGGCTTCTCACTGTTTTTGGCTCATCCACACGGGTTTTTCTTGGTCTTTGGTACTCTCTTCCAAGTTTTGACTTTTTTCTCTCTTTTTCTCTCTCCTAGGGTTTATTTTGGGGTTTCCAGTCTATTTCTCTCATTTTCTTTGTTTTTCTCTCACAACCCACCATATTCTCCATGGCTGACAATGTTCCACATGATGGTGCCTTTCTAGAGATACCCGTCCTCCCACTTGTTGCAGGGGTAGAGGTGCCAATGATAGATGAGGCTGACGAGGCAGTAGAGGACATTGTCAGTGACATTGTTGCCGAGGAGATCTACCTTCCAAAGCCTGAGCTTAAGTTGCCACCACTGAGAGTGAGGCCTTTTGATCCAGCTACCTATCACCCCTGCATACATGCGATGGCTCCTAGCGGCATGCTGTAGTTTGAGGACTTCGCTCTGCGCGCGCCTGAGGACATTCTCTTGAGGGAGCATGTATCACACCTCTCCCATGATGCTTCTAAGATAAGAATCTTTAAGCTTTCATGCACTTTGCTTGCTCAGTACACTTTTTTATCTGCCATACATTTAACAAATTCCTCTTTCAACATAGGGTAATGCTTTTGTTTGGAGAGGCTACGGGGTTGTGACTGCGAGAGACTAGTACCAGGAGCTCCCTGCTCGAGTCAGAGAGTTGGTTGATGAGGGAGGCTTCTGTCTATTTTGCTCGGGGCTCGCACGACTGCAAGCTAGTCAGTCCCTGCTCGGTGCCTTGGTGGAGAGGTGGTGGGACACCACCAGCTCCTTCCACTTCTCCTCCACGGGAGAGATGATGATGACCCCTTATGATTTTTTTATGATCATGGGGCTGAGAGTAGGGGGTGATTCTATTCCCTTCGACATCGACATGGGCCAGTGGGAAGCAACTTGGATCTATCTGCTCAGAGCACATTGTCCCTTGGATAGGCCAGCCATGGTCAGATATAGCTGGTTCTATGACCATTTCCACAGGAGTCAACCAGAGACTCAAGAGCAGGTCGAGCAGTACACCCGGGGCTTCCTAATCTATCTCCTCGGTACCACCTTGTTTGCGAACAGGTGGAATACCGAACGTTTGTATTTGTTCAGCGCTTTAGTGGTGTTGCCCCGGGTGTAGTTTTACGACTGGGGTGGCGCTGACCTCACCACTCTATACGGCTATACGAGCTCTAGTTCCCGCAAGAAGGGGAACAAGGTCGGAGGCTACTGGAGAGCTTGAAAGGTACACACTGCACTTTATGTTTCCATTGCTATTGTAGACCACGGTTTCTATTTTGTATTTTTTGTTTTTATTTCTATTTTTGCCTGTATTTCTGTCTCTGCTTGTTGATTCATAAACTAATCTTTTCTTACAGCTCTGGGTCTATGCCTACTTTCCGGCCCTTGCCTCGGTTCCATGAGATGAGGTGCAGGTAGCTGTGCCCCACTCTAGACGATATGACGGCAGGTGCCACCCTCGGCACCGCAGTGTCACCACCTTTGCCTACTACCACTGTTTCTTCGATATGGTGATAGCGTGCGAGGTAATCTAAAACTCATGCTATTCCATTCCCTTGCTACTACTTTGATTCATTCCATTCTCTGATAACTGATAACAACTAATAATTGTGAATTCTTTGTTTGTAGGTGACGTGGCAGCCATGGGTGGCGTACTGGTCAGGATGAGGGACGAGTACGTCGGGTCTTGGGACACCTCCAGGCTGTGGATCTTATTAGAGGGTCCTTTCTACAGGACCTGGTACTTAGGATAGAGATTTGTGTGACATACCCTAGGTCTACCATACCCTGTCGTTCCTGCTCCTCCCCTGTATCGATGAGGATTGCCGATACCTTACTAGTCGAGGCTATTGTGCAGCTCATGGTGAGGTAGGATGCCAATCTCTTCTATGGGGTCAGAGATTACACTGAGTTCATCTGGACCCACCTCATGTCGCCTCTGACCAGAGCTTATGCGAGAGGTGCTGTAGATATTTCTGCTGTTGGAGGTGTTGTTTTGGCTACTGAGCCTCATGCTGGAGGGGCTGCCCTTGTTGTACATGCTGCAGGTTTGCTTGTGATCCCGGCCATGATCACATACTGGCAGTCAAATGGGACGACCCACCAGATCCCAGTTGACTATCCAAAGGAGCGGGAGTACGTCAGGGACCCTAACATACGGCAAGTATGTACTTTGTCTTGCAGTTTGTGTTTCACATTCCTTTTTCTATATACTAATGTTCAAACTCACTTACAGGTGCCTGTGGAGTACATAGACGACCTCCTTCAGTTCATCAACTCCCTGGTCCAGATGGTACGGAGGAGGGAGGCCCATGTAGACTCGTCTTTCTTCACGCCCCCCTTTTAGAGAGCTCGAATTGGTTCTACAGTTCGGACTCCTGTCACGGCTCTGAATCTAATCTCACAAAGTGCAATGTGAGACCGATAAATACCAAAGAGTCAAATCTGGCAAATCATTTTGGAAAATCGATTTTGAATAATGCCAAAACTGGACTACTTTGCCAAATTACAGAGTTGCCACCTAAATATTTTATTTTTGGAAAATTAAGGAAACCCTGACTCGTGCCAAAGGCCGCGTGTCCGTCATCACCAAAGTTGCCTCGGCCCGGGAACTTGGGCACGAGAGGGTAAGGTCATGAAATGAGCACCCCCGCACGCCTGATCAAAGGATTGGCCTCTACTAAGCATGATATGTTGTTTTATAAACCTCATGTGTTCTTATCCAGTTATTAGTTAACTTTACTATGTGATGCGCACACAAGTATAGACTAAATCGCGAGAATTGGGAACAAAACAACTCATGTTTGTTTTTCGAAAATGGTTTGAAGGTGCCACCCTCAAGTGGGCTAAAACGCGAATTTACCACCCTCGGGTAGGCTTAAAACGTGATTTGCCACTTCGTAAAGTGGGCTTTAAAACATACACTCGTTAAATTGATCTAATTCAAACAACAAAGCCTCCATCCACAGGCATTCATACAGCTAAGAAAATAAGCACATAGCCTCATGGCAAGCATGCTATCATGGCAACACTCATACTCATGCAAGTATGCTAAAGCGTAAAACTTACAGTGTACTCCAAGGCAAAACAAAAGCTTGTTAGAAATATGCATGATCCTAACTATGCTAAAATGCCTAATGCAACACATGCAATAATGCAACTAAATAGGCTCGACTGTCTAAGATGGCATATGAATGCAACAATTTGATAACATGCTTTGAAACACGTATTTAAATAAGTATTGAAATACAATGCAATTTGAATGATGCATCGAGCCTCAGTGCATGCAAGACAAATGAATGGATGCAAACATGCAAAGCATAAGGTATGCTAATTGAAAAATGACCCTAAACTAACCATCGAAAGCTGTTAAATAAAAAGGAGAAAGACGTGGGGTTGGAAGACATGCACACACGCATGCACACTTATTACAACATTGTGCCCTCGCGAAGGAGGGTCCGAATGAATTAGCTAAGCTAATCTAAGCTAAGCTAATCAAACTAATGTAATTAAACTAATTAGACTACTTATTACAAAACAAAATAAAGAAATAGCTAAACTAAGCTACTTAATTATTATAACACTTAACTAATTAGCAACTAATTAATTAAATTACAAATTCAAGCTAACTAAACATGCAAAGCACTAAACTACATTGCCTCAGCTCTGCTTTAGGAAATGGAGGATGCATGCACTCGGTTCTCGCCCTGAAAAGCCTTCTGGTTTGCTGCTCTTGAGAGGCTCTGTTCGCAGGGTTTTGACTACACTCCAGAACTTTCTGCTCCACCTTACCAAACCAATGCTGAGGACTGCACTAGTGGCCTGCCGGCCACGAATGCTTGCTTCCGGCCATCTGCCAGCCAAGAGTGTGCTATGCCGGCCAAGGATGAAGCACTGCCGGCCATCAGTGAACCACTGCCGGCCACTGGTGTGCTAAATTACCACACTGCAACAGAGCACAGACAGAGGAAAATGGAGGGTTTTCCAAGGATATGTTTGTATTATGCCCCTCTTTATCATATCAAAACATCAAAGGAGTGGCACTCTTGGATCCAAATCCACCAATCAAGCATTTTCAATGCATGATGGCCAAAGATCCAAGTTGTACACTTTCAATAAATGCACAAAACAAGACTCAAAGGACCGCCACCCTATCATGCATGATCAAGGGTGATGGAGACAAAGGAGATTGGCTTATTTCATCACTTTGAGTATGAAATGGACCAATCTATCTTGTGTTCAATATAACGTCCGATTGAACACATGCAATGCAAACACAACATGCTTACCTTAGTCATGTTTTACTTGTTCAATTTTGTGTACTCATTTTGCGTTACCAAACCATTGTCTAACCGGTTAAGTCCAAGATGAGTGTCCTCTAATGAGAGAGAGGTCAACCAAAGGATGATTTAAGACATGAGAGAGATCATGCCATTGGTTAGGAGGAACCCTCAAAAGATGGTTAAAACCATTGAGCACAAGCTCTATCTCAAGCTTAAACACAACCGTAAGGTTAACCAACCCTCAAAACAAATAAAAAGTGAAGAAATGAGGGAGGTTACAGATATTTCAGTGCTGAAATGGCATGAAAAATGATACTACAACATGCAAGCAACTCATGCACATGTTCAAAAGCCAAAAATACCAAACTAGTGAAGAGCACTACACTAGAGGCATGCAATACAAAGCTCAACTAACCAAACTAGCTCAAAACAAAGTTAGAATATGCCAATTCAGTAGCTAAAACATGCTGAAATCAAGGCACAAAAGGCTAGAAAAACAAGCTCACATGTTATGCTACAAACAAGACTCAAAACACAACTCTCAAAAGCAATGAAAGAGTGAAGTAAATGAGCATGTGACAAAGCTATATACACTGAAATTACATGCAAAATAATGCTACAACATGCAAGAAACTCAAACACTTCATGCTTAAAGCCTTAAAACAATGAGTTAGTAAAGACCATTACACTATAGCCATGCAATACAAAGCTCACAAGGGATAAACACTTCAAAACAGTCCTAAAACAGCTTGAAAGGAGTCCTAAAACATGCTTGAAGTAAGCTAAAAAAGGCTAGAATGGAAGGCTAACAAATAGCACAAACTAGACTATTAAGCACAATTGCACTACAAGCATATAAAGCAAGCCTCAAGTGGCCAAACCAACTCAAAATAGAGCTTAGACAAGTCAAAAAAGTAGCAAAAACATGCTGAGATAAAGTCACAAAATGGTAGAAAAACATGCTCACATGTTAGGCTATCTACACATGCAAACAAGACACAAGAAGGGGAGGCCATCCCCTCCTATTTTGGACCTCAAAACATGGTTTTTTGTCACTAAAAAAACCTCTAAGTTTCAGTGGTAAAATGGCCCAAAAAGTTTGATTTGAAGGTGATGAGAAATGGTGCAAAAGGCTTAACAAGCTAAAGAGCAAAAATGGGGGACAACCCCCTAACTCACAAAGGCTCAAACCACCACTTTTAGGACTAAAAAAAAAAAATTTTACATGCCAAAATCAGCCTTGAAATGGTGGAAAAAGATGGCAAAGCAAGTATGAAAAACAAGCTTAAAGGGAGAGAGTTATACCTCTTGAAGCACAATACAATTTTAGGCAATTAAATCAAGCAAAATCACCATCAAGAGCTCCAAGAAGACCTTGTAGAACCTTAGCTCAAAGATAACCAACTTTGGTCAAGGATGTATAGGCAAAGGAGAAGTGTATCTACACTTGTATGCATTTATGCACAAAGGTTCATGAGAGAGAGAAATGTAGAGAGAGAATTGTAGAGAGAGAGGCTCCCAAAATTTTTCTTCCTCAAATGTTCTCACCTTCAAAACCATAGAGAAGGCTCTCTATATATAGAAGAATGCAAGCTCAGGTAAAAAATATCACAAAATGGACAGCTGGAATAGCTAGAGCACAAATATCTGCAAAAATTTGACTTTTTCCATCAATGGCCGGCAAGCCATCATTGATGGCCGGCACATGTCCATTTCTGGTCGGCAAGGGTCACTCTTGGATGGTAGGTGGCCGGAAAAGGCCATTTATGGCTGGCACATGGCCAGAAAAGCCCATCCATGGCCAGAAACCTCTACCTCTGGTTGGCCAGAAAAATTTTCTTTTTGGGACCAACTTCAAATGGGAATATCTCCTTTGTAGGTCATTCTTCAGCCTAAATTGTAGCCCTTGAAGTCTTCTTTCGAATGGTGGAAGCTTCACATCAAAATTCCAAGTATACAAAACGATATGCCTCTTTTAGTGAAGACTGCACAGTTTCGATCCTACTCGAATTCATGCTGAACTTCTCCTCAACTAGTTTTCTTCCCTCCTCTCCTCTTTTATTCAAACCTAAACCCCTAAGTAAGGTGTTTTGAAAGATTTTTCAAAGAGTTCACCTCTCTTCCATTCATTTCCACTTTGTCCTTGCTCGGTTTATTGAAAAGCGTAACATTTAACGAAATGCGAGCCTCAGAACATCGTAGAATCATTTTCAAAAATATTTTGAAAGAGAGGGTTTTAAGGTCTAAAAAAACATTTTAGTTAAAAGGCTTTCGTCCAAAAAGGGGTGTTAGGATAGGATTTGAAGCTCCTCTTGCTGAAGAAATTGAACCTTTGCACTGCACAACTTTCATCACCAAGTAAACAATCAGTGCCACCCAAGTCTTAAGGGCGGTCAAAAATGGGGTGTCTACAGCCCTGCTCGTCTACCATGGCCATCAGGTACCCTTACTCTTTTCATTCATCTGACTGCTCTAATTATCTTCTTGCCATACTAATTTTGCACTAAATTGAACTGATGCTCTATTTCTTGTTTTTAGCCTCCACTTGTACTTGCGGTACTAGTGGCACCGGCAGTACCTCCTTCGGCTATGGGGAGGAGAGGTAAATAGGCTCCTGTACATGGTAGGGGTGACGGTAGATGCCGGGGCAGAGGTAAGGGCGCTTGGAGTCAGAGTGGAGAGTCTTTGGCACAAGAGACTTCCTTATCTTCAAAGTAGATTTTGAGTGGAGATGATGCCGAGACCAGTGGCACTGAGGAGATGATGAGTGGGAACTTCGGGTCTAGGAGCGGGGGATGATGAGGCTGGTTCTGGGATAAAGAGCAAAGAGGATGATGCCGACTTTGAGTCCCACTCATTTGATGACAGCGGTGCTGACGGTGACAGGGCTCCTGAGTCCCCTCATCGGCAGAGGACGAAGAGGGCCTCTCGACTCACCTAATGCAACTGACACCGATATTTGCATTCTTTTTACTCTTTTCTTTTTCTTTGTAGTTTAAAACCTTGTATGGCTTCAGATAGGTCTTTACTTTTTTCTTTGAAAACTTGTATTTTCTTTTTTGTAAAAACTATGATGGGGATCAAACCCTGTAGTTTTATAAAAGGAGCTTTATTTTTGTACAACATCTCAAGAATGGCACCACACTTGCATAAAATTGATGATTGCATTTGAATTGAAACAGAAAATGATCACATTCGAATGAGTTCTTTACCAAATATTGAGTCTACAATCGACCAAAATGCAAAATACAACTCAATAAAGGAAAAACAAAGTAAAAACAACCTAAACGCAGCTATTTACACTTACCTAGAAACAAAATACTCAAAACAAGACTTAAAAGCAAAAAGAGCCAACATAATAGTATTGCCTAGCTGCCTGGCCAACTTTCTTGGTCGGCGGGCCAACAGAATAGACAGTCGGCTGGTGAATTGGCTAGCTGGCCAAGACTTGCAGCTGGACAGCTGACAACACCTGTCGGCCACTCACACAACCTTATCTTCTATGAAGGTCTTCTCTTGCCCTTTCTTTGATAGAACCTCATCTTTTTCCTAATTTTCTTTGAAAATGGAGATTTTTCTTGTTGGAGGCTTAAAAGACTAGACGACCACTTTGGACGGCATTGAAAAGGTAAATTTGAACAGTTTTGGTATAAACGCTCTGTTTTCTTTGAGCCACATGCCGCTTTGTTTTCCATTCCTTCATGTCGTTGCCTGCTGTTGGGATCTGGTTACTGATGTGTTTCGCTTTAGATCACAAGAGTTGTGTCTTACTCTCGAAGAGTTTCAAGCATTAATGGAGTCTTGGTGCAATGAGGAGATTATGCTTCAACCCTGTTTTGGCCATGTACGGTCTCTTGAATGGATGTGTGGGCTTCCTTTATACGAGGCTCGGTCTTTGGCTCATGACGGGAAGTTGGACATACCTGGCTTGATTCATCAATTTTCCAGCATTGGAGACATAAGTGACCTTCTCTGGCGAGGTTATCATCAACATGCCCTCTGCTAATGTTTACTCGCACACTTCCTACATGCTCCTAGTTACAACGGAGCTAGCATTAGGTTGATCAAAGTGGCCCAACGCCTCAAGGTGGGTCAAAGTTGCATTGGCCGAAACTTTAACCGGTTTAGATGCCTTTCATTAAAGGGAGACTTCTTGGTTTGCATGGAGTCCACTGCTTCTCCAGGTATTGTTTCCAACCCTCTCTTATTTATGATTTCTCACATCACTTTGGGAATTCACTCTCTATTTTCTCTTGAACCCCTTTCCTTACTTTTTCTCTCAACGCACATCTTTCTATTCTTTAATCTCTCTTCTTTTTATCCCTTCCTAGGTGTGGCTGATGGATAAGCTAAGGTTGTGGACCCTTGCCCCGAGTATTCGGCCAGATCCTACTTTTTTCGCCTGTGGCTAGTGGACTTTCCCACATAGGGATTGTGGTGTGACTGGATGTGTAGTAGATCTACGGCTGACATCATTTGTTGTTGCCCCTGGTTGAACTTGACTGAGATGAGCTATGGCATGTCCCGCCAGCCGAGTATATAGTTGATTAGCCTCACACACTGTGTCTTCTACTTCTCTTCCAGTTCAAACGCTAGTTTGGGCATGATCAGACTCGTCCAGATGAAGGGGTTGAATATCCTACTCCATTTCTAGTTTGTGCCTCGCACTTGGCTCGGTACCTCGCCGCTTATAGGACGAGAGAGCTTCTGGTCCCTATTGCTATCTTCAATTACTTCCCTTTCTGGCGAGTGCTTTTCTTAGCTTGGCTTGAGGACGATGCACAGGTTGGACCATCCCTGGCTACAGAGACTTCCGAGAGTGTGGGCAGGAGACAGAATACTATCACCTGACTTATCTGTGCCCCTAATTTATTGCTTTGACTTTTCTTTTCAAGTTTTTATGATGTAAAAACAACTTTGATTTAACTTAAGAGTTTGATGTACTTGTATTGAAATCATGTAATTAATGTTGTAAGTACTGAAAATTTATCCTTTTTGGTCCAAAGAATGGTTTGTGTAGTAAAAAAGTGAAATTTTGAGAAAATCAACTTCATTAAAACCCTTCAAAATAATTTTCGCAAACAGTCATTACTTGACATACATAGAATCAATCCACAAGATGTACAACCCCAAATCAAGAAGATCATAATTGCCCACAATTGCATTAACCTTTGCCACTACTCTATCTTGCAACTGATCCTTCTACCAAATGGAGGTAACACAACAAAGCTAATAGATGACAGAAAAAGATGGACCAATCAAACAAATCGACAGGACAGTTGAGTTGAAAATGATTATGGCGGAACTTCGAGATGAAGTTGCCTACGTATCCCAAAGATGGGAATCATGCCTTACGTAGTTCAGTTAGGGTTCACTTGGGTATTAACTCTCTCATTTTGCGCTCGAACTTTTTCCAAAACCGCCCTTTTGGGTTTTCAACCTTCCGAGATCTATTTTTCTTTATTTCCAATTGTTTCATGCTCTAACTTTTGCCTAGGTCGCCTTTTCAGTTTTTGGCGTAGTGAGCCTCTCAAGGATAGTATTTCTTCAACTTATCCATGTTGATTGGTTGCGAGAACTCCAATCCATCCAAATCCATGAGGATGATTGCTTCTCCTAACTAGATAGATTTGATGATATAAGGACCCGTCCAATTGGGTCAGAACTTGCCTCTAGGGTCATGGATGGGAGTCGGTTGTCTTTGAGCACCATATCTTTTTCTTTGAGGTTTCTAGATTTGACTTTCTTGTTGAAGGCCCTGGCAATTTTGCGCTAATATCCTTGGATGTGATACAACACTTTCAACCTCCTTTCGTCAAACAACATCAATTCTTCGAACCTATTCCACTGCCAATCTGCCATTGTTATCTAACACTCGGCCATGATTCTCAATGACGGTACTTCGATCTCGACCAAAACAACTTCCATCATATATACCAAGGAATAGGGGGTGGCCCCTGTAGATGTTCGAATAGACGTTCTATAACCCCAGAGTGCAAAAGGCAGTTTATCTGGCCAGTCCTTATAGGTCTCCACCATCTTTCATAGGATGTTTTTTATGTTCTTGTTTGTGGCCTCAACAACTCCGTTAGTCTATGGTCTATATGTTGATGACTTGTGAAAAGCCATGTTGTATTTCTCAAGCAAATCTACCACCTCCTTCTTGAAGTATGAGCCATTGTCGGATATGATCTCATTTGGCACTCCATACCTGCAGATGATGTTATTCCTGATGAACTTGGCCACATGTGACACTTTCAACACAAAATAAGATCGAGCTTCCACCCACTTGGTAAAATAGTCGATCGCCACTAAAATGAACTCATGTCCATTTAAACCCTTTGGCAAGACTGCCACAATTACGTCAATTCCCCAGACTGAGAAAGGAGATGGTGAAGTCATGTTGTAGAGCTTTAATGGTGGATATTCATGCGATTAGCATGGATTTGACATTTGTGGCATCGCCGAACAAAGTTGATACAATCCTTCTCCATGGTTGACCAATAATAGCCTTGCTTGAGGATCTTCCAAGCCAGCATCACACCATTCATGTATGCTCCACACTCTCCTCCGTAGATGGCCTCTGTGAGACGTTTTGACTCTTCTTCTTCGATACAGAGCTTGTGCATTCCCAGATGCCCTCTCTTGTATAACTTATTTTCACAAATGATGAACTGGACAACTAGACGCTGTATTTCTCGTTTATCCTTGGCATTTTCCCCTAGTGGATACGCGTCCTTCTCCAAAAAGTTCCGAATGTCATAATACCAGGGTTCTTGTCTTGAGCTTCATGTATTGTGGCTATTGTCTCATAAGCAGGCGCATACTTCTGTTCAATGATAATTGGACGCATCTTAACCCCAAGCAGTATGTCTACCATGGAGGATAAAGTTGCCAGCGCATCAGCAAGTCGGTTGTTCTCTTTTAGCAGATGTGTAAATGTCAGTTTTTCAAACGTTGGAGTTAGAATGTCCAGGTTCTGATGATAAACTTTCATTTTCACTTCCTTGACCTTCCAATCTCTGTTGGCTTGAGAAATAACCAGGTTTGAGTCTCTAATGACGTCCAACCTTGTTGCCCCTAGTTCTAGGGTAGCTTCCAATCCGCGATATACACCTCGTATTCTGCTTCATTGTTGGACACTTTGAACCGGAGTTTGAAAGCTAGGGCTATATGGAAATCGTTGGGTGCTATGAGCAACATGCCTATCTCATAACCGTGTTGATTAATGGCTCCATCAAAGTACATTGTCTATGTCTCTTCTTCTACTTACAATATCTCCTTATCTAGGAATAGGTACTCTACTACTTCATCTCTTTCCACAGGGTGGTCTGCCAGAAATTTTGCTACTGCTATTCCTTTGACTGACCTGCAAGGGACATATTTGAGGTCAAACTCGGGAGAAAAAGCAACCAACGAGCTAGTCTACCCGTAAGTACTGGTTTCTCAAAAAGATATTTGGTGGGATCTAATCTCAAAACCAGAATTATGGAATGAGCTAATAGGTAGTGTCTCAACTTCCTAGTGGCCCAAACCAAAGCTAAGCAGGCTTTCTCTAGAGGAGTGTAGCGGGTCTCGTAATCCAACATCTTCTTGCTCAGATAGTAAATGGCCTTCTCCACCTTAGTTTCTGATTCTTGTGCTAGCATGCACCTCGTGGTTGACTCTATCACGGATAGATACATGATCAGTGGCTTTCCTAGCTCTGGTGGCGACAACACAGGTGGATTCTGAAGGTACTACTTGACCTATTCGAAAGTGAACTAACATTGATCATCCCATCGGAACATCTTTCCCTTTTTCAAGAGACCAAATAATGGTTCACAAGTCTAGGTTAATTTTGAGATAAATCGTCTTATGAATTGCAATTTGCCCAAAAAACTGCACACCTTATTTTCAGTCCTTGGTGGTGGCATTTCTAAGATAGCTTTGATCTTGGATGGATCTACTTCAATTCCCCTCTACGTAATCAGAAACCCCATCATCTTCCCTACAGTCACCCAAAAGTGCATTTTTGTGGGTTCAACCTCAGCCTGTAGTCCCTGCTCCGTTCAAAGAATTTTTCCAGTGCGATGTAGTGGCCTTCTTGTTCTTTGGATTTTACAATCATATCATCCACATACACCTCAACTTCCTTATGGATCATGTCATGCAGGATTGTGGCCGCAACCCTCTAATATGTAGCCCCGTCATTTTTCAACCCGATTGGCATAACCTGTAACAGTAGGTACCCCATGGAGTGGTGAATGCAGTCTTCTCTCTGTCCTCAGGCGAAATCAAAATCTGGTTGCACCTTGAAAACCCATCCATGAATGATAACAAGGCATGGCTGACGGTGAAGTCTACCAACTCATCAATGTGTGGCAATGAAAAGTCATCCTTAGGACTAGCCTTACTTAGATCCCAGAAGTCGACGTAAACTCTTTTTCTGCCGTCTTTCTTCGAAACCATAACAATATTGGCCAACCAAGTCAGATATTCAGACACAATCAAGAATCCTGCATCGATCTGCTTGGTGACTTCCTCCTTAATTTTCAGTGCCCAATCTAGATGATTTCTGCTGAGTTTCTACTTGATTGGTCAGGCTTCAGGGCCAAGAGGGATCCAGTGTTGTACAATCTCAAGATAAATTCCAAGCATGTCTTCATAGGACCACATGAAAATAGGTTTGAAATCTTTTGATAAAGTGATTAAACGCTCGTGTTCCTTCGAAGACAATGTGCACCCGATTTGGACTAAACAAGGATCCTTCTCAGTACCCATATTAATTACAATGATCTCATCTATGCAGGGCTTAGCATGCCTTTCCTCTTTTTGGTCAATCAAGTTTTTCAAAGCTCAAGGAATTTTTTCCTCTTCATTTTCATTAAAATTTTCAAAATCTTGCTCAATGCAATAAATTAACGGCACAGGGAAGTAAACGAAATATGTAGCATTCTCATTTAGAAGTTCTGGCTCCTCGGTTACAACAAACTCAAAGGAAAATGCAAAAGAAGACCAAGACAGGACCTTGGCATTCTCGTTACCACCCCAAAAGTGCCAGACTTTGACTCACCAGACAGACTCGAATCTGATTCTGACTTAACATACTCGGTGGAATCAAAGTCAGGCTCATCATTCGATTTAGAACTGGCAATAAAGCCCTTCTCCAACTGCCAACTAAGGTGTGGCACCCTCGATGCATCCAGAATGCAACTAGTGAAGTCCACAATCAGTTCCTCTCCGATCATAGAAACAGTAAAGGTATCCTCCAAGTTCTCTGTATTAGTCTTTGGATCTATCAGGAGATCAACAAATGCTGCCCCTACTTTAACCTCACTGTTGTCTGAATCATTATCTGTACTCTGTTCAGGGTTGATGCTCGGATCAACCCCTTCTTCATCACTGTCTTGAAGTTGGTGGTCAAAAAAGATTTCGAATCCGGGAAAATGCTTTTTTGTTGACGAATCAACCCAAGGCTCGAGAAAGCCGTAGAAGGGAAAATCCTCTCCTTATCTGACAAAGCGCCCATTCAACGTTCCCCAGATTAGCCTGTGAACCAGCTCATAGTGTTTCATGGCTCTCTTGGTCTTAACCCTTTCTCTCATCTCTTCTCCTTTCCTTTTCCAGTCTTCTTTAGTACGCATATAGCCCAAGCCAAAGGCATGTGGATTGTGTGGCACCTTAGCTAGCATCGCAACACCTTTTCTCCCGTTCCTTCTGAGCCCTATCCCGAGAATATGCCATAATTTGTTCATGAAGTAAATGGACTGAGCATTAACATACTATAGACACCCCATTTTTGACCGCCCTTAAGACTTGGGCGCTACTGATGGTTTACTCGGTGATGTAGGCTATGCTATGCAACGCAAAGGGTCGATTTCTTCGACAAGAGGAGCATCAAATCCAAACCTCACACCCATTTTTTGGACTAAAACTATTTTGACCAAAGATTTTAGACCTTAAAACCCTCTCTTTCAAAGCATTTTTGAAACAAAGTTTCTGCGATGTTCCGACGCTTGCATTTTGTTAAATGTTGCGCTTTTCGGTAAATCGGGCAAGGGACAAAGTAGAAATGAATGAAAGAGAGGTGAACTCTCTGAAAAATCTTTCAAAACACCTTTTTTAGGGGTTTGAAGTTGAAGAAAAGAGGAGTAGAGGCAAGAAACCAAGTTGAGGAAGAAGTTGGGTATGAATCGTTAAGAGAGAGACGAGCAGTCCTCGCTAAATCGGGCCAATCCTTTTGTATACTTGGATTTAAGATATGATGCCACCACCTTGGAAATAAGACTTGTGGGCCTTCATTTTAGACTCAAGAATCTCCTAAAGCTGAGTCCGGATGGGGGAGATATGGTTGGTTGAAGTTAGGCATCAATCCGATTGAGCCGAAAATGAGCAGTCTTCACCAAAGGAGGCATAACTTTTTGCACAGTTGGAATTTTGATGTGAGGTTTCCACTATTGGAAATCTTACTTTCGGGACTTCAATTTGGATACAAGAATGATCTGAAAAGGAGTCCATATGAAGGAGTTATGTATGTTTGAAGTTGGACCTGCAGAGCAGAATTTCCTATCGGCCACAAATGTGCACAATCGGCCATGGAGATAGCCGGCTGGCCATCACAAGTAACAAGTTGGCACCAAAGATGGCCGGTCGGGCAAGAGTGACCCAAATTCATTTTTTTTGGAGATATCTCTCCTCTAGCTGTTTCCAGCTTGTGCCAGCTATCCTAACTCAGATATTTTTGACCAAGCTCTTGCTTTTTGCTATATATGAAGCCATATCTCATATATTGATGGGGTTAGAACATTTTGAAGGCTTAGGGAAAATTTGAGAGATTCTCACTCTAGAATCCTCTCTCTCTAGAAGCTTTGTGAGCAAATTCTCCACTCTCTCTAGAATTCTCCCTCTCTCATCTTGTTTTAGGCTTGAAAGTGAGAATTCCTTACATATTTGCATACACTTCCTTCATCAAAGTTGACCACCATTGGGATGAGGTCCCTTGGAACCTATTTTTGGGCTGTTGGAAGGTTGTTTGGCTCAGAAAAGAGGCTGATTTGCTGCTGTGCTTCAAAGGTAACTCCTTGTCTCTTTTAAGCCCTTTGTGCACTATTGTCTTGCCATATTTTTCAACTAATTTGGGGCTGTTTTTGGGGTGGTGTTGAACTACAAAACCCTCTATTTTTCCTCTGTTTTTTCAGTCCTAAAAATTTTGGTTTGTGTCTTGTTTGGCTTGGGGGTGTTTCCCCCCTTTTGCTCCTTGGCTTGTAAAGCCTTTTGAGCTATCTTTCAAGCTTTTGAAACAATTTTTGTTTGGACTTTTAGCCACTGAAATCCAATGGATTTTTAGTGGTAGAAATTTTTTTTTGAGGTCCTAAATAAGAGGGGGTGGCCCTCTCTCCTCTTGTCTTGTTTGCATGTGTTGTTGGCCCACCAAAAGAGCATGTATTTCTATCGTCTTGAGGCTTTGTTTGAGCACTTTTTTGTGATTTTTCATACCTTCCATGACTCTATTTTTGGCTGTCTTGGTCACCTCTTGCATGTTTCTTGTACTTGTAGTATAATCCTACTTGTAGCTTTGCAAAGTAGCATGTCTTTCCAGCATGGTGAGGCTCTATCTTAGCATGTTTTTGTGACTTTTCTAACATGTTATAACTCTGTTTTGGGTTGGTTTGATTGCTTGTCACATGCTTCATGTACTTGTAGTTCAATCCTCCCTATAGCCTTAACATGCATCATGCTTTGGACCATCATTTTAGCAGGCTTTGGGCTCCACTCCAGGAAGATTTTATGCATGTTTTACCATGCTTAAGCTCTATTTTAAATTGTTTTGGTCATGCATACCTTGCTTTGTATAGCCATGGTGCAATCTTGCTCACTAGCCTTGTTAACCTTACAAAGTAGCATGCTCTTGTGGTTTGAATTAGCTTAGTTCAAGCATGTTTTTGGTGTTATTTTGGCATGTTATAACTCTAATTTTGATTGGTGGACTCACCTCTTGCTTGCTTTATACACTTGTAGTGTAATCCTTGATAGCTAGCCTTGCATGCTTGTTTCTTTAGCCTATTATTCTAGCTCATTTTGGCTATACTCCAACATGATTTTATTTGTATTTTGGCATGCTTTAGCTCTTTTTTGAGCCTCCCTGGTTGTATGATGCTTGTAGTGCAATAGCCTTGACTAGTTTTGAGTTTTGAGGTATCTTGCATGCTTGGCTTAAGGTATTTACATGATATGGCATCACTTGGCATGTAATTTCAGAGCATATGTCATTGCCACACTCTCACATTTTCCATTCCTTCAATGTGTTTGAGAGTTGAGTCTTATGCCTTACTTGCGAGCCAACATGTGCGCATGATTTTCTTGCCTTTTGTGCCTAAGTTTCAGCATATCCAGGCCACTGTTTTAGCATGATTTAGCTCTGTCTAGAGTTGGTTTGGCCATTTGAGTTTGATATTGCATGCCTCTAGTGTAATGCTTGTCACTAGTTTCAATGCTTTTGGACCTTAACATGTTGTGCATGCGTTGCTTGTATGGTTTAGTGTCTTTAGCATCCTATTTCAGCACTGAAATGTTTGCCATATCACTCCACTCTTCATTTGTGAATTTTCTTTGAAAGTGGTCTTGAGCCCCTTGTTGGCTTGAGCATGAAATTGAGGCTTTCATGCCTAATGGTTTTAGCCTTCTCTTGAGGGCTTCTACTAACCAAAAGCATGAGGCTTCTTCTATGCTCAAGGTGCTTGTGGCTTAGATCCTCTTTCAAAATTAGAGGACTCCCACTTTTGGACTTAACCGGTTAAAGGACTTATCGGCAATCTAAAATGAGTGGACAAAATGAATCAAAGTAAACATGCCAAGATAACATGTTTGTGCAGCATTGCATGTGTTTGGATCAGACGTTAATCCAAACACAAGAAATGAGAGACGTTTCATACTTGAAGTGATGAAACGTGCCTCATTTCTTAGTCACTGACACCCTTGATCGTGCATGATAGGGTGGAAGTTTCATTGAGTCTATTTGTGCATTCATTGACTTGTACACATTTGGCTTCTCGGCCATCGTGCATTGTGAATACATGTATTTCAATACCTATTTGAATACATGTATCACATGTCGCATTCATATGCCATCTTAGCTAGCCGAGCCTACTTAGTTGCATTTTGCATGTGTTGCATTAGGCATTGTTGACATAGCTAGGATCATGCATTGATTACTAACTAGCTTCTGTTTTGGTTCGGAGTACACTGCGAGTGTTTATGCTTTAGCATCCTTGCATGCTGTAAGTGTTGCCATGTTTAGCATGCTTGCCATGAGGCTATGTGCTTAACTGCTATAACTCCTTTGAATGCCTGTGGATGAAGGCTTTATTGCTTGAATTGGGACAATTCATCAAATGTGCATTTTAAGCCCACTTGAAGTGGCAAATCATCATGTTTTAAGCCCACTTGAGGATGGCAAATCCGCATTTTAGCCTACTTGCGAGTAGCAACTTCAAACCATTTTCGAAAAACAAACATGAGATGTTTTGTTCCAAATCGAGCGATTTAGTCTATACTTGTATGCTGTGCGCATCACATAGTAAAGTTAGATTAATAACCGGAATAAGAACACATGTGTTTATAAAAACAACATATCATGTTAGTAGAGGCCGATCTTTGATTGGGCGAGCGGGGGTGCTCATTTCAGGACCTTCCCCTCTCGTACCCAAGTTCCCGAGCCGAGGCAACTTTGGTGATGACAGACACGTGGCCTTAGGCACGAGTCAGGGTTTCCTAAATTTCGCAGAACAAAATATTTAGGCGGCGACTCTGAAATCAGGTAAATCAGTCCATGTTTGGCGCTTTTTGATTAAAATCGATTTTCCAAAACGATTTGCTGAATTTGGACTCTTTGGTGATTTATCAGTCTTACATTGCATTTTGTGAGATTAGATTCAGAACCATGACGGGAGTCCGAACTGTAGTAGCTAGAACCTAATTCATGCCCTCGCGCGCGGAGCGGAGTTTCGGGCGGTCTACACATACATGCCTTTGTTCTTAGCTAAGATTATTTGTACTACCTGGGCTTCTGCTAGAGTGAATCCCGAAAGAAATACATCTTCATCACCGTGGTTGATTTCCAACAGAGGTGTAGTTACCTCTGGCGGTTGATGAATAGATGAATTTCCAAAAACGGTAGCTTCTTCTCCCTCATGAGGGTACTTCAGCATTTGGTGCAGGGTGGAGGACACAACCTTCATGTAGTGCAATCAGGGCCTTCCCAGAAATAGGTTGAAGGTAGCCGGCACATTGAGTACATGGAACTCAATCTCATGCTTGGAAAGGCCCACTTAGATCTATACACTACAACAAAAAGTGTCTTTGGAGACGAAAACTAATGACGAAAATAAATTTTGTCAAGAAAGGCGTACCTTTTAGTGAAGAAAATAATTTTTTATCCCCAAATGTACCATTTTTAGAGACAAAAATAAAATTTCATCACCAATCTGCATACATAAAAAAAATTAGGTAATGAAATTATTTTTTGTCATTATTTATATTTTTTTTTGTCACTAAAGATTTTCCCGCTAATTTTTCGGATGGTGCCAAAATTTTCAGACTTTTGGTGAGGAAAAAATTGGTCACCAATAATAAAATTATTAATGACGAATATATTTTCGTCACCAATAATTTTTAGTATTTTAATATTATTTAGTGAGAAAATTATTTTTGTGACTAATAATTTTATTTTTAGTGAGAAAATAATTTTATCACCAAATAAATGGTTTAGTTGCTAAAGATTTTTAGAGGGAATTGAATATATTGGCGCATAAGATATATCAGTTCTTCTCACACACAGATTCCAAACCTCACCCTACATGACCTCACCTCCCCCTTTCTCTTCTCTCACGCCTCACGCCTCACGCCTCTGTGTCTCTTCTCTCTCACGCCTCACGCATCTGCCCTCCTCCACTACAACAAAACTGACTTTTTACGGCACCACATCAATGTGACTTTTTACAGCACCACATCAACGACATACAATAAATGCACACCGTAGTTTCTCACTTTTATGACTTATTTTTTTTGCACGCCGTAAATACTTTTCCAACCACGGCGTGTCTATTGCGTAGGTCGTAAATGGTAATAACGATCATTTTTTTACAGCTTGCAATGCACGCCGTAAATAATAAAAGTTTCCGCAACGTGCATATGACATGCCGTTAATACATCAATTACACACGACGCACATACGCCAGCCGTGAAAAGTGAATACTTTTCACGGCGT
>NW_021027302.1:96259-114256 GCF_004153795.1 Camellia sinensis | reverse complement strand
AAACATGGTGTCCTAGGCGCACCAATGCAAATGCAATGCAAAGAAGCACATAAATGTAAACAAAACAACATATCACGAGTTCGAGTCAAGTTCTCTAAATCCCCAATAGAGTCGCCAGAAACTATAGACTGCCTAAACTCACTTCGCGCGCCCCCCTTTCAGAGAGGGCGCGGATGGTAGTTCTAGCTACTACAATTTGGACTCTTGTCACGATTCTGAATCTAATCTCACAAAGTGCAATATAAGACTGATAAATCACCAAAGAGTCTAAATCTGGCAATTGGTTTTGAAAAATCAATTTTGAATCAAAAAGCGCCAAACATGGACTGCTTTGCCAGATTTCAGAGTCACCACCTAAATATTTTGTTTTGGGAAATTTAGGAAACCCTAACTTGTGCCAAAGGCCACGTGTCCGTCATCACCAAAGTTTCCTTGGCTTGGGAACTTGGGTACGAGAGGGGAAGGTCTTGAAATGAGCACCCCCGCTCGCCCGATCAAAGATCGGCCTCTATTAACATGATATGTTGTTTTTGAAAACACATGCGTTCTTATTCCGATTTATTGGCTAACTTATTATGTGATGCGCACAGCATACAAGTATAGACTCAATCGCAAGAATTGGAACAAAATATCTCATGTTTGTTTTTCGAAAATGGTTTGAAAGTGCTACTCGCAAGTAGGCTAAGACACGGATTTGCCACTCTCAAGTGGGCTTTAGAAAACAACATGATTTTGCCACTCCGCAAAGTGAGCTTAAAACGCACATTTTGATAAATTGTTCCAAGTCAAGCAATGAAGCCTTCATCCACAGGCATTCAAGCAATTTAGCATTTAAGCAAATAGCCTCATGGCAAGCATGATGAACATGACAACACTTACACTCATGCAAGTATGCTAAAGCGTAAACACTTACAGTGTACTCCAAGCCAAAACAAAAAGCTAGTTAGAAATCATGCATGATCCTAGCTATGTAAAGATGCCTAATGCAACGCATGCAAAAATGCAACTAAAATAGGCTCGGCTATCTAAGATGGCATATGAATGCTACAATTGATACATGTATTCAAATAGGAATTGAAATACAATGCAGTTTGAATGATGCGCCGAGCTCGGTGCATGTAATACAAATGAATGATGCACACATGCAAAGCATAAGTATGCTAATTGAAACATGCCCTTAAACTAACCATCAAAAGCTGGTAAATAAAAGGGAGAAAGACATGGGGTTGGAAGACATTCACAAACTCACGCACACTTATTACAACATTGTGCCCTCTCGACGGAGGGTCCGAATGAATTTAGCTAACTAGCTACGCTAATTAAACTAATTATTACAAACCAACTAATTAACTATGCTAAGCTAATTAATTATTACAAAACATTGACTAATTAATCAAATTAATTAAGTTACAAAACCAACTAAGTATGAAAAGCATCTAAATTAGGCTACCACAGCTCCGCCTTGAACAATGAAGGATGCATGCTCGGTTTTCGCCCCGAAAAGCTCTCCGGTTTGCTCTTTAGAGGCTTTGTTTACAGGGTTTCTCCAAGAACTTGCTGTTGAACCTTACCAAATCATTGTTGGGGAATGCACCAGTGGCCTGCCGACCAAGGATGTGCAATGCCGGCCACGGATGAAGAGGTGCCGGCCATCAATAAGGCACTGCCGGCCACTGATGTACTGAAACTCCATTCTGCAACAGAGCTCAAAAGAGAGGAAAGGGAGGGTCTCCCGAGGACATGTATGTACCATACCCCTCCATATCACCTCAAAACATCAAGGGAGAGGCACCGTTGGATCCAAAACCATCAATCAAGCATCTCAATGCATGATGGCCAAAGATCCAACATGTACAAATTCAATAAATGCATGACAAACAAGACACTTAGACCATCTCCTTATCATGAGAGATCAAAGGCAATGGAGACCAAGGGAGATTGGCTCACTTCATCACTTCAAGTATGAAATGAACTAATCCACCTTGTGTTCAACACAACATCCAATTGAACACAATGCAAAGCCAGCAATGTGACATGTAAACAACATGCTAATCTTGGCATGAAATGCAAGACTCTAACATGTAAACACTCATGCACAACATACTAGAACACTTAAGCATTAAAAGCTAGTGAAGGACACAACACTAGAATCATGCAAAGCAATGCTCGATGGACTAAACCAACACCAAATAGACCCCATGCATGCCAAAACAGTGAAAAAATCCTACTGGAAATGAAGCACCAAAAGCTACAACAACATGCTCATGCATTGGCTCGCAAGCTAGGCATTAAACACAACTCTCAAAAGCTCTCAAGGAATGAAAGAAGTAAGAACATGACATATGTATACGCTCTGAAATAACATGTTAAACGATGCCCAAACATGCAATCATCACAAACATAGCATACTACGGTGCTCAAAACTCAAGACTAGCTAAGGTACTTGCACCATAGCCATATCAAGCAAGCCCCGAAAGACCAAGATTACTCAAAACAGTCCTAAGGCAGGCCAAAACAATGCTAGAAACATGATGAAGTGTAGCCAAAACAAGCTAGAATGGGAGGCATGAAGCATGATGCATGCAAGGCCAATGAGTGGGATAACATACCAAAACCAAGTAAGAGGTGACTCTACCAACAAACATTAGAGTTGTAACATGGCAAAGTAACACCAAAAACATGCTGAGATGGTAGCCCCAAAGCTTAGGCAAGCATGCATACATATAGGCTTATAAGTGAAGCATAAGGCTCAACCCTAAAGCATAACAAAAGGGCAATAAATGCAAGAATGTGGCAGAGGTATATGATCTAAAATAACATGCCAAATGATGTCATGCCATGCAAAAAGCTCAGATATGACATGCTAGAGGTCTCAAAGCTTAAGGCTAGCAAGGCCAATCACACTAGAGCCATACAAAGCAAGGCATGCACGACCAAAACCACTCAAATCAGACCTAAAGCATGTTAAATCAAAGCCAAAAATGTGCTGGAGCAAAGCTAACACATGCTAGAATGATGAACCAAAGCATGAAGCATGTTAGGCCAAAAAGCATGATTGCACTACAAGTACCAAAAGCAAGCAACCAATGACCAAATCAACCAAAAACAGAGTTATGACAGGTCCAAAAAGTCACAAAAACATGCTTGGACTCAGCTTAAAAGAAGTAGAAAAGCATGCTCAAGTATGAAGCCAACAAGGCAAGGAAGCAAGACAAGAGGAGATGGGACCACCCCCTCTCATTTTGGACCTCAAAAACACCTTTCCACCGCTGAAATTCCTCCGAGTTTCAGTGGTAGAAAGGCTATGCAAAGGCCACTACAAAAGCTTCAAGGAATGGCTTCAAAGCTTAACAAATAAGGCATACAAGGGGGTGAAACACCCCCAACTCCCACAAGGCCTCAAACAAACATTTTAAACACTTAAAAAAAAAGCTTTTTGTAGTTGAAAGTCAAGCCTAAAACAGCATGGAAAGGTGGCTAAGATGGCATACAAAGATAAGCTTAAAAGGGGAATACACTCACCCTTAAAGAACAGCAGCAAAGCAGGCCTTCCTCCGAGCCAAAACCAACCTTTTGAGTCCAAACAAGACCCTCAAGTACCTCAGTAACAAGGTGATGGTGCTTTACTAGGTGTTGTAGTGCAAAAGTGAAGAGAAAATACACTTTGAGACACTATTAAGCACAATATAGAGAGAGTGTGAGAATTTCAGAGAGAGAGAGATATCTTGTCTCTAAAATTCTGTCAACCTCTGGAAAGGGGGAGGAGCCTCCCCTTATATAGAGCAATGCAATGCAAAGCATGCTTGACAAGCTTGAAATGGCCTCCATCCCTCCATACACGTGTATGGAGGATGGCTTAGTGAAAAACAGCTGGCTCAAAAGATCTTAAATAATATCTGCTGAAACAAGGTGTCCTGCCGGCCATCAGTGGTGGCCGGCAGTGCCTCATTTATGGCCGGCAGGGCCAAATCCATGGTCGGCAGCCCCTTCTCCATGGCCAGCAGGTGTAGACACTCCATTTTTGACCGTCCTCAAGACTTGGACGTCATCGTTTGAACACTTGATGATCCTTCATGTTCGTGTTCATTTTGAGTTCTCGGAGGTCTCGGTCGCGTGCCTTGCCTCAAGATCTCTCAACTTGTCTGTTTTGTGCTTGGTTGTGGACCAAGCACTTGTGTTTTGCTTCTGAGGAAAGAGGGCGGCTTGTTGGCCAACCCCTCAACCCATCGGCCAAGGCTTGAAACCATTGGCCTTGTTTTCTTGCCATCGGCCAAAAGTGTTAGCCGATCAGCACTCTTTTTAGTCGATCGGCCCTTGTGTTGGTCGATCGGCCATGTTTTCTGGCCGAGCCCTGTTCATCTGCTTTATGCAGATATTTTATGCCAGCTGTCACAGTTGGCATGCACAATTCACACCCTCCATACACGTGTATGGAGGGATTTGCACCTTGTTCTAGCTTCTCCAAGAAGCTTTGGAATTGGATTTCTATAAGAAGGGAGCTCCTCCTTCCTTCTCAGAGGTTCTGAAAAACAGGGTTAGAGAAGTTGTATCTATCTATCTCTATATTTCCCTCTATTTACATCTTTGTGTGTGTTTTTGTGCTCTAAAGGGTGTTTTGTTCTCACTATTGCACACAAACACCTAGCAATACACCATCCTTGGTTGCTGAGGTGCTAGGGAGTTGGTGTTAGGGTTCTTGAGGTGATTTTGATCAGAGAAATTTGTTGGAGTGGTGTTCTTGAAGAGGTTCTTCAAGGGTGAGCAAACTTGCTTTCAAACCCCCATTCTTGCTCAAGCTTTTTGACCTACTTGCTTATTGTTTTAAGCCTAGCTCTTAACTGATAAAAGTTCTTTTTTTTGGTGATTTAAATCTTTGGTTAAGGTCTCTTTTTGGTTTGGGGTTGTTTGCCCCCTCTAAGGCCTTGTTAGGCCTTGTTTTAGGCCATCCCTTTTGGCCCTTGTTCTTAGCTTTGCATGACCTTTTTACCACTGAAATCCAAAGGATTTTCAGTGGTGGAAAGGTAGTTTGGAGGTCTTAAATAGGAGAGGGTCATCCCCTCTCCTTGTTGTCTTATATGCTAGTATAAATGACTTATATTGGTAGCATGTTTGCTTAGCTTGTTTTAGCTCCATTTCAGCAAGTATTTGGTGTTATTTTGCCATGTTTTATCTCTGTCTAAGGTTGTTTTAATGGCTTCTTGCGTGCACCATGTACTTGTCTTGTAATCCTCTCTATTGCCTTAACCTGCATCTTGTGTTTAGACCATCATGCTTGCATATTTTGGCTCAACTCGAAGGAGTTTTTAGTCATGTTTTACCATGCTCCAGCTCTGTTTTATGTTGTTTTGATCATATATGCCATGCTTTGTATAGCTACCATACAACCTAGCTTGTTAGCTTTGTGCATCTAGTCCACTAGCATGCTTTACTTGGCTCATTTCAATGATTTGGCATCATTTGTAACGTTATTTCAATCCATGTTTCAGCTCATGCACTTGCATTTGTCATTCATTCAATGCGTTGGAGGGTTAGCCCCTTTATGCCTTAACATGAATCATTGCGTATGCCTTCATGCCTTAGCTTGCGAGCCATCATTTCAATATGTTTTTGGGGCTATTTTGCCATGATATAACTCTGATTTTTATTTCTTAACTCATTCCATGTTTGGTTTTGATAGGTGTAGTGTAACACCCCTTTTATGGCCTTACATGCCTCATGCTTTTGGTCCTTCGTTCTAGCTTATTTTGGCTTTGGTCCTTGCATGTTTTAGGCTCATTTTGACATGATTTAGGACTGTTTTGGCTTATACTTACCATTTTCTTCATGTTTTGCATAGCCATGGTTTGAACCCCTTGGCTAGCTTTGAGCCTTGAGTCTTCTTGCATGATTTGCTTGCTTTGTTTCATTGGTTTGGTACCTTTCCTAACATAATTTCAGAGCTTATCATGTTTGTCACATGCCCATATTTATCTCCTTTTAAGTGCTCTTGAAAGTTGCCCTTTTATGCCTAGGTGATTAGGCCATTACATGTGCATGTTTGTATGTGCTTTTGTCCATTATTTCTTAGCATTTTGGCCACTGATTTGGGCATGGCCGAGGTCCTCCCATTTTGGTTTAAGTCCATCTTCGCATGTTGTTACATGCTTGCCTTGTATGTTGTCGCATGCTTGTTGCATACTAGTTCCATTGCATGTTGTTGCATGCTAGTCCTATTACATCATGCTTACATGCTCGTTGCATGCTTGTCAAATTGCATGTTGTCACATGCTTGCTAATTAACATGTTGTTACATACTTGCCCCTTTGCATATTGTTATATGCTAGTTGCATTACATGGCATTGTTGTTAACATGCTCATGTTGCATTAGTTTTGCTTGCATACGTAGGTTGTATTACATTGTGTGTGCATTTACTTGCCTCTTGATCAAGCATGATAGAGGTTGGAGCCCCTTGTGTGTTTTTGTGCATTTCATTCCATATTGAATTGCGCACTTGGCCTCTTTGACCATCATGCATCGAAATGCGTGATTGATGGTCCGAGGGTTGAGAGCCACACACCTTTGAGTCTTAAACATGATAAGGGGTGTGGTTGCAAACATTTTCTTGCAAATGCATTGCCATGCTCTGTTTGTCCTCTGCTGCAGCAAACGGAGCAGTCAGTAGGAATAAATGGCCGATCGACGATATTCAGTGCCGATCGGCTAACAATGTCTGGCCGAGAGCCTTATTTTTGGTCGATGACCTTCATATCTTGGCCGATGGCCTTTCCATTTGGCCGATGGCCTCTCAGCATAACCATGAAGTGGTTCTGGAGCATCACAGAGACTTGTGCAGTTTTCAGAGGTGCAAAACAGTGCAAACAGAGGCAACATGTGGCATGACAACGGATTTCCAAGCGAAGCCGATCAAGCATGCATTTGTCCCTCTTATCGAGGCCGCTTTACTATTTTTGTAGCTTAATTAATTTGTTTAATTAGTTAAGAGTTGTGTAATAATTAATTAGCTTGTTAGTTAGTTAATTAGTTGGTTTGTATTATTCTTCCGGTCCCTCCGTCGAGAGGGCCAATTGGTGTAATAAGCGTGCGTGCGTGTGATGCATGTCTTCCAACCTCCATTTCTTTCTCCCTTTTACTTAACCGCTTATGATGATTAGTCTTAGGGCATATTTCATTTAGTATACCTTATGCTCGCATGCGTGCATCCATTCATCTGTATTGTATGCACCGGGCTCAGCACATCATACTAACTGCATCGTATTTCAATTCCAAATTTGAATACATGTATCAAGTATTGCATCTCACATGCCATTTTAGAATAGCCGAGCCTATTTCTAGGTGCATTTTGCATGTGTTGCATTAGCCATCTTAACATGAGCTAGGATCATTCATTTGATTACTAACAAGTTTTTGTTTTGGCTTGGAGTACACTATAAGTGTTTATGCTTTTGCATCTTGCATGTGAGTGAGTGTTAACATGATAGCATGCTTGCCATGAGGCTAATTGCTTATATGATATAATTGCCTGAATGCCTGTGGGTGAAGGTTGGATTACTTGAATTGGAACGATTCATCGAAATCCGTGTTTTAGCCTACTTGCGAGTAGCAAACTTCAAACCATTTCTAAACAAACGGATATGCGATGCTTTGTTCCAAATTAGGCGATCTAGTCTATACTTGTGTGTTGTGCGTATCACATAGTAACTCTAGCCAATTAACCGGAATAAGAACGCATGTATTTTCAAGAACAAGATATCATGCTTAGTACAGGCCGATCTTTGATTGAGCGAGCGGGGGTGTAGACACCCCATTTTTGACCGTTCTCAAGACTCGGTTGTGCTTGCAGGTACATCCAGCCACAAGTTCGATTGCTCGCCGGGTATTCGGCTTTCGCGGCGGAACGTCACAGGTTCGAGCTTTCCAGACCTTGTATCCTTTCTGCCCCATTCTTGGACCATGACTTGGTCCTTTCAGAATGTGCTTCTTGGTGCACTGTCGGCTACCTTTTGGACTTGCCGGCTCCCACTTTGTTGCTGCCGGCAACACCCCTGTCTCAGCAGGTTTCACTCAAATCTTTTGAGCCAGCTGGAATCCTTTTATCTGCCCTCCATACACGTGTATGGAGGGATGAAGCTCTTGCCAAGCTTCTTGAAGAAGCTTTGCATTGCTTTTCTTCTATATAAGGAGAGAGTCTCTCTCCTTAGCAGAGGTTCAGCATTTTTGAGAAGGAATATCTCTCTCTCTCTCTCTCTCTCTATTGTTGTTCATTTGTGCCTTGAAGTCCATTTTCCTTGCACTTTTACACTACAACACTTAGAGATACCACCATCTCTGGGTTGAGGTTCTTGGGAGGACTTCTTGAGCTCTGAAAGTGAGGTTTTACCCCCTGAAGTTGCTGGTTTCGAAGTTGATCTTCAAGGGTGAGTTTCTTCCCCTTTTTAGCACTTTTTGGTACCTCATTTTGGCCATCCTTGCATATTGTTTTAGGCCTTACTTTTGACTGAAAAAAGTCTTGTATTTAAGTTTTTTTGAAGTTTGTTTAAGGTCTTTTTGCTGTTGAGGGTCTTCAACCCTCTTGTTGGCTTTGTTTGGCCTTGTTTTGAGCCATGCCTTAAGGCCTCCGAGCTAGCCTTGGTTTGGCCTTCTAACCACTGAAATCCAATGGATTTTCAGTGGTAGGCATGTGGTTTTGAAACCTCAAATCAGAGGGGGTGGCCCCCTCTCTTTTGGTTTTTGTTTGCTTGCATTTTTGGCCTTCCAAAGGAGCATGCCTCTCTGTATTTTTGAGGCCTGGTTCAGGCCCTTTTTTGTGACTTTTAGGACCTGCCTTGGCTCTTTCCATGGCTGGTTTGGTCACCTTTTGCATGCATCTTGTATGTGTAGTGTAATCCCATTTGTAGCTCATCAAAGTAGCATGTTTGCCTAGCTTGTGTTGAGTCCATTTCAGTAGGTTTTTGGTGATGTTTTACCATGCCTTAGATCTGTTTTAGGTTGGTTTTTTCACTCCATGCATGTGCAATACACTTGTAGTGTAAATCTCATAAACTAGCTTTATATGCTTCTTGTTTTAGCATGTTATCCTAGCTTATGTTGAGTCCATTTCAGTATGTATTTGGTCATCATTTGGCATGTCATGACTCTATCTCTTGCTGGTTTGGTCATATTTCGCATGCTCCGTATACTTGTAGAACAAATCTTGCTTACTAGCTTTATGTGCATGACGCTTTGACTCATCATCCTAGCATATTTTGGCTTTGCTCCAGCATGATTCTGTTCTTATTTTGAGGTGTTTTAACACTGTTTTAGGCTTCCATGGCCATATCACTCATGCTTTGTATAGCTATAGTGTAAATGCTTAGGCTAGTCTTAGGTTTTGAAGCCCCTACCATGCCATACATGTGATGTTTGCATGCTTTGCCATCATTCTAAGTGTTATTTCAGTCCATGAAATGTGGCCATACACTTGCATTTGACATGCTTTTAATGCCTTGGAGGCTTGGCTCTTTATGCCTCAAGGATGGACTTTTGTGCATGCCATTAAGTCTAAGCCTTTGGCTCATCATATCAGTGCATTTTTTGTCTTGTTATACCATGATGTAACTTTGTTTTATGCTGTCCATGTTTGCCATGTTACCTTGTTGTCACATATCCATGCTTTTCACTTCTTAAGTGTGCTTAAGAGTTGCATCTTTATGCCTTAATTCTTGGGCCCATTGGCATGCATGCTTGTTTAGCATTTTGTACCACCAATTCAGCACCTTATGGCCACTGATTTGGGCATAGTTGAGGTCTGCCCATATTGGTTTAAGACCATCCTTGCATGTTGTTGCATGCTTGTCTTGCATATTATTGTATGCTTGCTCCATCTTTGCATGTTGTTATATGCTTGTTATATCACATGTTGTTGCATGCCATTAGCCTTGTTAGGTTGTTCATATTGCATTGCATGTTTGCTTGCTTGAGTCGCATGTTTGCCATGCTTGTGTTGCATTGTTGTTTGGATTAAGTGTTAATCCGAGCACGAGAAACGAGGAACGTTTCATACTTCAAGTGATGAGACGTGTCTCAATTCTCGGCCGCCGATGCTCTTGATTATCCATGATAGAGTTCTAGGCTTTATGTGTTTATTTGTGCATTCATTTCATATTGATTTGCACAAGTTGGATCTTTGGCCATCGTGCATCGGGATGCATGATTGATGGTCGTGGATCCGACTATGCCTCTCCCTTGATGTTTTGAGATGATATGGGGTGGCATGGTGCGTACGTACCCTTGAGAGACCCTCTCTTTTCTCTATTTTGTGCTCTGCTGCAGCTTGGTGTCCCAGCACATCAGTGGCCAGCAGTGCCTTGCAAATGGCCGATACCCCTTCATTTTTGGTCGGCAGTGGCTCCCCATGGCCGGCAGGCCATTGATGCATTCCCCAGCATGTTTTTGGTAAGGTTCAGCAAGAATTCCTTGAGGACACCCTGCAGACAGAGCCTCTAAAGAGCAATAGAAGAGCTTTTCGGGGCGGCATCCGAACATGCATCCTCTCATTCTTCGAACAGAGCTGGAGTAGCTTGTTTTTAATTGCTTACTTGTTAGTTAGCATCAATTTGTAATAATTAGTTAATTTGTTAATTAATTAAGTTTTGTAATAATTAGTTGTAGTTAGTTAATTAGCCGGCATGTATTATTTATTCGGACCCTCCGTCGAGAAGGCCAATTTTGTAATAAGTGTGCGTGCGTGTGTGCATGTCTTCCAACCTCCATTTCTTTCTCCTGCTTATATGGGTATGATTAAAATCGACGATTAAATAGTTGCTGATATGGGTATGATTATACCGATAGTTGCTAATATGGTTGCTGATATGGGTATCATTATAACATGAAACCCATAGTTGCTTATATGGGTATGATTAAAATCGACGATTAAATAGTTGCTGATATGGGTATGATTATACCGATAGTTGCTAATATGGTTGCTGATATGGGTATCATTATAACATGAAACCCATAGTTGCTTATATGGGTATGATTAAAATCGACGATTAAATAGTTGCTGATATGGGTATGATTATACCGATAGTTGCTAATATGGTTGCTGATATGGGTATCATTATAACATGAAACCCATAGTTGCTTATATGGGTATGATTAAAATCGACGATTAAATAGTTGCTGATATGGGTATGATTATACCGATAGTTGCTAATATGGTTGCTGATATGGGTATCATTATAACATTAAACCCATAGTTGCTTATATGGGTATGATTAAAATCGACGATTAAATAGTTGCTGATATGGGTATGATTATACCGATAGTTGCTAATATGGTTGCTGATATGGGTATCATTATAACATTAAACCCATAGTTGCTTATATGGGTATGATTAAAATCGACGATTAAATGGTTTTTGTGATTAAAATCGATGATTAAAGACTTTCCACCGTCATCACTATCGTTAATTAAGACACTTCTCACAATTGACCCTGCTGAATGTCAAACTGCCACAACTGCATTGAGGAGTGAAGTGAGCTTTTATATTATTGCCCCTCTTTATTTGCTGTATTTTCAATATATAGGCTCTTGTTTGTGTGGTTTCTGCTTGTTTTTCCTCTACTTTAACTGGTTTATGGTCAAATAACTTTCAAGTTTATTTTTTCATGTTAATCACTTATCAAAATATGTAAGGTTCTCCTTTTAGGATATGACTAACAGATTAGTGAAATGAATTAATTCAATTACTGAGGCCCAGGATTGCCAAATAGTTTCTAAAGTCATTGTTGAGTCTTTTTGATAAAACTGAAATTTATGTATTGAAAAGTTTACTATTGAATAAAACAAAGGCCTAGAATATGGTTATACTAGGATGCTGGTGCTATCAATGAATATATTTATGGGGTTAGATATTAATTAATTTAATTTTTCATCATCAATTACAATAATGACTTAAGTGAGTTGGTTATTTGAGGCTATCTCCTTGAAATTGATTGATCTTCTCTTTACATTAGTGCAATTAGCTACTTGGATTCCTCCACACCTCAGAGGCACTACTTCTTACTCCTTGGTTTGATCATGGAAGTTTGCATGGGGGGTTTTTATTTGTTTATTTTTGATATCTTTGTAACAACCCTCACCTTACTCTTGCCATACTTGCATACATTCTTGCATGGTCTTGCTTGTTATGTTAATTTGAAGGTCTTATCTTGCCTTGATTTGCTTAAGTTGCTTGCATGATTTTGTTCCTTGCTTAGTGTGTGTGCGTAGCCGAGGTCATCTTGAGCATTAGTCCGCCTTTGACCCTTGTACTTAGAACTATCTTGAGATCTTGTTCAACCCCATCTTCACCTCGGGCATTCCTTGCCGAGATGCTTTGCACTTGAACCTTGTCCGCAGGCAGGTATGGCCTAGGCCGAGATGTGGCACACCCCGGCCAAGGTGTGGCACAGCTTAGTCAAGTGTCGTCCTCCCTAGCCGATGTTTTGTTATCCTGTTGCTGGATCCTTGATTTGAGCCGATGTCATCTCTTTGCCGATGTGTCTTACCCGAGCTTGCTGCATAAGCTTTGTCAGAGACTTGTCTTGTCCATCAATCACCTTTTGGAGCTGAACCAACCCGTTAACGCCACGTGTCCGAGCTGTTGTTAAGGCAGTCGGCAGATCTTGAAAACAAATCATTTCCTTGTCTCAAATCTTTGTTTTAGAGAGAGAAGCTCTAGAGAAGAGGAAGAAGAGTTCTTGAGTGAGAGTAGTCTTCCAAGCTTGATCTTTGTGGCTTGAGCCGTTAGATCCGAGTTTTGAGGTTAGAATCTTGATCCCCTTTGATTGTTCTTGCTGAATATCTAGCTGCATTGCATGATCGGATTTGTTTTGCATGTCATGCATCGTTTTGAAGTTAGTTTTGGAAAGAGAAAACGGTTTTCCATGTGTTCTTGAAAAAGGTCTCTTTTTGATCGAAAAGTTTGGAACGAAAATCATGTTTTGTGTTTGTTCTTGCATGCCTTTCTTGAATGGGTACCCAGGTCCATATACTTTGAACTCTTGGCATGAAAACTCAGATTTTTATAACAAGTTGTGAGCTTGCATCCATCTTTCAAATGATCGTGTTCTTCATATTCTCCAAAGGAAAACCCAGGTTTTTCCTGACTTTGTATGACGGGACCTCGGCTTAGTCCTGAGCGGTACCCAGTGTGTTTTCGAGGAACGGGAGCAGTGTTTAAACTCCCAGCTTGTTTTGCTTTGTCTTTGACTTGGATCTGGCAAGAGTGCCGAGATCATTTGCATGTATATAGAGCTTGCTTTGAGAATGTGACTTGCCATGTGATTGTAGGTCCTTGATATTTGCTTGAGTCTACACCTGAAGAACTAGGTGAGTGGTATTTCTAATAAAGCTATGTTACACTTGCTCTTGATAAATCTTGTTTTGTTTGTTTTGACGTGGTATTTGCTAAGCATGAATAAATGGCCTTGTTTGATTGTTAACCTCGGAAAGTCCCTTGTGCTGGAGGACTCTAAACTTTCGCAGTACCAAGTGTAAAAGGATACGGTCCTTGTTAAATCGGGCTACGGGCCTAAGTAACACAAGTCCCTTGTGCTGGAGGACTCTAAACTTTCGCAGTACCAAGTGTAAAAGGATACGGTCCTTGTTAAAACGGGCTACGGGCCTAAGTAACACAAGTCCCTTGTACTGGAGGACTCTAAACTTTCGCGGTACCAAGTGCACAAGTCCCTTGTATCGGAGGACTCTAAACTTTCGCAATTCTTTTGACCAAACGATTACGGATCGTACAGCCCTTGATACCGGCTGACCGAGGTTGCCCAAGGCTTGAAGGAGGGCAAGAGCTGTATTGCCATGACTCTGGCTGAGACGTTGATGGGCTTGGACGCCTTTTATCGTCATGAGACGACCAGATTAGCAGGGAGTCCACGCAAAGCAGGGGCATCGCCGACGTAAATACAAAGTAAGGCCGACATATACACGAATCACAACAGCATCCAAAACGAACTAGGCGTCGCCGCCTCCTGCTCATCACCTACATATATATAGAGGGGTGAGTACAAAACTCAGTGAATGGTACTAAAAATAAAGGTTTTGCATGAATAAAGCCGAGGTCCTTCAAACGAAACACATCAGAACTTTAACAAGACAAAGATGAACTGTATTCATCAATCAATTATTCAAGTATCCAGAGATGTTTACTGACATAGGCAAAACAAGGATGAACCGTATTCATCATTCAAGTATCATAACATCGGCGAAGCAAGGGATGAACCGTATTCATCATTCAAGTATCATAACATCGGCGAAGCAAGGGATGAACCGTATTCATCATTCAAGTATCGTAACATCGGCGAAACAAGGATGAACCGTATCATCATTCAAATATCATAAGCTGTACGATCCGTAATCGTTTGGTCAAAGTATTGCGAAAGTTTAAAGTCCTCCAATACAAGGACTTTGGTGTTACTTAGGCCCGTAGCCCGATTTAACAAGGACCGTATCCTTTATTACTTAGTACTGCAAAAGTTTAGAGTCCTCCAGCACAAGGGACTTGTGTTTACTTAGGCCGTAGCCCGATTTAACAAGGACCGTATCCTTTACACATAGTACTGCGAAAGTTTAGAGTCCTCCAGCACAAGGGACTTTCCGAGGTTAACATCAAAACAGGCCATTTATTCATGCTTAGCAAATACCACGTCCAAAACAAACAAAACAAGATTTATCAAAGACAGGTGTAACATAGCTTTATTAGAAATACCACTCACCATCGTTCTTCAGGTGTAGACTCAAGCAAATATCAAGGACCTACAATCACATGGCAAGTCACATTCTCACAAGCAAGCTCTATATACATGCAAATGATCTCGGCACTCTTGCCAGATCCAAGTCAAAGACAAAGCAAAACAAGCTGGGAGTTTAAACACTGCTCCCGTTCCTCGAAACCACTGGGTACCGCTCAGAGACTAAGCCGAGGTCCCGTCATACAAAGTCAGGAAAAACCTGGGTTTTCCTTTGGAGAATATGAAGAACACGATCATTTGAAAGATGGATGCAAGCTCACAACTTGTTATAAAAAATCTGAGTTTTCATGCCAAGAGTTCAAAGTATATGGACCTGGGTACCCATTCAAGAAAGGCATGCAAGAACAAACACAAAACATGATTTCGTTCCAAACTTTTCGATCAAAAAGAGACCTTTTTCAAGAACACATGGAAAACCGTTTTCTCTTTCCAAAACTAACTTCAAAACGATGCATGACATGCAAAACAATCCGATCATGCAATGCAGCTAGATATTCAGAAGAACATCAAAGGGGATCAAGATTTCTAACTCAAAACTCGGATCTAACGGCTCAAGCCACAAAGATCAAGCTTGGAAGATACTCTCACTCACTAAACTCTTCTTCCTCTTCTCTAGAGCTTCTTTCTCTAAAACAAAGATTTGAGACAAGGAAATGATTGTTTTCAAGATCTGCCGACTGCCTTTAAAACAGCTCGGACACGTGGCGTTAACGGGTTGGTTCAGCTCCAAAAGGGATTGATGGACAAAGACAAGTCTCTTGCACAAAGCTTATGCAGCAAGCTCGGGTAAGACACATCGGCAAAGAGATGACATCGGCTCAAATCAAGGATCCAGCAACAGGATAACAAAACAATCGGCTAGGGAGGACGACACTTGACTAAGCTGTGCCACACTTGGCCGGGGTGTGCCACATCTCGGCCTAGGCCATACCTGCCTGCGGACAAGGTTCAAGTGCAAAGCATCTCGGCAAGGAATGCCGAGGTGAAGATGGGGTTGAACAAGATCTCAAGATAGTTCTAAGTACAAGGGTCAAAGGCGGACTAATGCTCAAGATGACCTCGGCTACGCACACACACTAAGCAAGGAACAAAAATCATGCAAGCAACTTAAGCAAATCAAGCAAAGATAAGACCTTCAAATTAACATAAACAAGACAGACCATGCAAGAATGTATGCAAGTATGGCAAGAGTAAGGTGAGGGTTGTTACAAGATATCAAAAATAAACAAAAAACCCCCCATGCAAACTTCCATGATTCAAACCAAGGGGTAAGAAGTAGTGCCTCTGAGGTGTGGAGGAACCAAGTAGCTAATTGCACTTAATGTAAAGAGAAGATCAATCCAATTTCAAGGAGATAGCCTCAAATACCAACTCACTTAAGTCATTATTGTAATTTGATGATGAAAATTAAATTAATTAATATCTAACCCCATAAAATATATTCATTGATAGCACCAGCATCCTATATAACCATATTCTAGGGCCTTTGTTTTATTTCAATAGTAAACTTTTCAATACATAAATTTCAGTTTTTCAAAAAGACTCACAATGACTTTAGAACTATTTGCAATCCTGGGCCTCAGTAATTGAATTAATTCATTTCACTTATCTGTAGTCATATTCCTAAAAGGAGAACCTTACATATTTTGATAAGTGATTAACATGAAAAATAAACTTGAAAGTTATTTGACCATAAACCAGTTAAAGTAGAGGAAAAACAAGCAGAAACCACACAAAACAAGAGCCATATATATTGAAAATACAGCAAATAAAGGGGCTAATAAAAAGCTCACTTCACTCCTCAATGCAGTTGTGGCAGTTTGACATTCAGGGTTCAATGTGAGAAGTTGTCTTAATTAACGATAGTGATGACGGTGGAAAGTGTCTTTAATCATCGATTTTAATCAACAAAAACCAATTTAATCGTCGATTTTTAATCATACCCATATAAGAAACTTGGGTTTAATGTTATATGATACCATTCAGCAACCATATTAGCAACTTATCGGATTATCATACCCATATCAGCAACTATGGGTATAATCATACCCATTTTATCACAAGGAAAAAATAAATATTTAAACTAACTATCATGTATTCCACCAAATGGCATAGAAAACCCAAACCAAAACTAACCCAACACACCTGAAATACAAGGGACATTCCAAATCTTAGAAACACAAACACAACCATCAGCAAAATCAGAGAGCAAGGAGGAGAGGCACAAAGAAAACCTCTAATAATACCCATTAGGCAGAGGCTTGAACTTGACTGTAATACCCCTGTTCCGTAATATTGTTTATTGGTTCCTTAACATAATGTGATTATGTATTTTGATATGATTTGGTGTTCTACTATGTGAATAATATTGTGGTTTGAAATTTTATCTGTTGATGCGTAGGAATATCTGTTTGAATAGTCTGCTTTGGAAAATTAATTGAGGGCCTTATCGGCCACGGAAAACCGAAATTGATTACGCCATTGTGGTTGCATAATTTTTAGAGCCTACGGTGAAATTTAAATTGGATTTGATTCTGGTCGAATTAAAACTGATTTAAATTGATAAATTAAAGTACCCCAATTATTTTAATATTAAAATATTTGTTAGTGGGGCTTGTTGTATATTTGTAATTGCACTCTCCTTTAGCCCTCTTAAAACCTCAAAATCTGAGTTAGGACAATTGAGAGCGAGGAGAGGCGCTGGCCATGGAGAGAAAAGGGAGAGATTTGTGTAATTTGGCTCAAGACTTGGGAATTTGAAGATCTAGCTCAAGATTTGGCTAGAGCTTGAGTGTTGAAGCTCTTAGGTAAGTGAATTCATGGCTCTTACTTGTAAATTTGTAAGTTCAAAGGATATGTTTGTGATCAAGAACATGTAATGAGTTGATTTTTGTTGAGTTTTGAAGTCTTAAGAACTCATGCATGTAAAGAAATTCTTATGAATTTGCATGTTTGAGCTTGAAAACATGATTCATGTAGAGTTTTGGTTAAAGCTCATGTATTAATCACCTTGTCATCTAAGTTGAGAATGATGAGCACTTCCCACAATGCATGACAAAATCATGGGGAGTATAGTCTGATGTGTTGAATTTTGAGCATGTTGAGATGGGTTTGAGATATTTTGGACATCGCATGCTAAATCCATGTAATGGCTTTCTATGTATGTAATCTATGCATTAGTAGACATGGTTCAAGCATATCTTTCCTTCTTCC